>FIZT01011494.1:0-15872 GCA_900065295.1 Paracoccus marginatus | reverse complement strand
AAGTAAACTTTTGCGGATTTTGGAGCATTTTTGGTAATCTGGAAAATTCCAAAATTTACTGGAGGCTCCAGAACGGCTTGAAACTGCTTCCAATCGATTTGACGGGTCAAAATTAGGGGGTAAACTAAATTTTAGGCATCTAGCTCAATTTCGTGAAATTTTCTTATTTTCAGCTGGTATGCCCAAAATTCGATTTTCAAAAATTCCCCAAAAATCAGGGGGTGCAGCTTAACACCTGAAATTTCGGTTCTGGGGTTACTTTTACCTCCTCTATCGATTTGTCTTGGTTTGGTCGTAAAATTTTAGTGTCAGTTCGGAGGCTTCCGTTTGTCAGTCTACTTTTTTAAAGGATTTTTTTCAATTTTTTTGATTTGGTGGAACATTTCCAACTCTTCAAAAAACCGATAATTCAACGTTTTTGTACTTTTGAAATTATTGTATTGCATCAACTTTTCACTTTTCATTGTCATTCACAGTCTTTATTCAAAAAGAAGCTATGAAAATTGAAAAGTTGATGCAATGCAATATTTTAAGTACCAAAACATCGAATTCGAATTATACTTATCGATTTTACAGAGATTTAGCATACAATTCCACCGAATATAAAAATTTGAAAAAAATCCCGAAGGATGAAAAATAGACTGAGAACAGTAAGAAAGGAAAACATTTCTGTCCACTCCAAAACTGAGCCCCCTAGAGGGATCTTTGATGTTTAAGGTCAAATTCGAGGTTATCGAAAAAATTAGAAAATTTATAATATTCATCAGGGCTTTGCGATGAATTTCTAAATTTTTCTTTCCACGTAATTCGTCTATCTATTGGTCCATTTAATTGGATACGTTTCACTTGACCTGTAATACTTATATCCAATTTTTAATTTTTTTTCAATTGGAAAATTGTTTGGTTGTCTCTGAAGAATGATTTTTTTGAATCAAGTGTACCTATTCCAAAAAATTCAGTTTTGTTTTGGAAATATTTTATAATTTTTTTTCAAGTTCATTTTTTCCTTTTTTTTTCGGTGACTAATTGATATTTAAAAATGTTATTTTTCCTTCAGAAAATCCTCCTCTCTCTACATTCATTTAGACGCGACCAAAAACCGAATAGAATCATTATTCTACTCATACGAACACCCCTAACGTTCTGGTCCATTCAGCAAATAACCATTAGGTTCACTAGGTACGTTTACAATAATATGCACGAACGTAGGTATATTTCCACAGTCGATCACCTGTGCATACGAGGTCAAAACTCGGCTCTCGCGCCTATTGAAAAGCCGCTTGTAAAATCAGTGCGCCGAAATCACGCCTTGCTGTTGCTGCACGTCCATCTCCTGACACATGCAGTAAGGTTTTTGATAACGCTGATTAAGTCTGATTCGAATCGTTGGCCGCGCTTCTGTTAACACACACAATGTTTACATAGAAGCAGATATCTATCGTATGAAGATAAATTAAACGTCAGAATACTAACTTGTACTTTTGAAATGAATGCCTTAATTATAACCGAGTCGGCATCGTTTCATACAATACTTTCAATACGTAACAAAAAACCGCTGCTGCGTGCTCTGAAAGCGCGGATATATTAATCGGGGGTGTCTTTCGTACGTTGTTGGGCTTATATTTCCGATGAATAATGAAGTTAACACTTATTATGTGTGCATGTGCGGTATAGGTGTACGTATATAGGCGTTCGGATACGTCTACCCAGTTCCATTCGCGCGCTATCAAATACCACGTATTTTCATTTCGAAAATACGTTGATGCGAAGAAAAAAAAATCGCCTAGGGTGATTCTCCTATTATTCATGGTTTTGAAAAAAAAAAGAGTAAAGGTTAAGCTACATCGTTGATACGTATATCGGGTAAAAAAATCCGCGTATACCATCGTATTATTATGAAAAGCGATGGCGAAAAAAAAAAATCTAATTAATTGTAACATTGCGGTTAGCTACCGCGAACACGTATCGTATTGCTGGGCTGGTAAGCTATGGTATGGCATGGCAGCACCAGTGCATCACCGAGCAGCTAAGTAGGTATACTGTACAGATATGGAACAGCGAATGGAAATTTTAACAAAATGAGAAATGATATATTACCGGGAACAGTCTAATTTGCGGAGAAATGGTAGGCGTTTCGGCGCAATGACACGTGTATCATTTTAAACAAACATTAAATGCAGAATATTCGATGATATTAATGAATGTCGTTTATCAGCCGAGAGGGTCGTCGGCGGTGATGGTGAAAAACAAAAAAGCCACGGCCTAATATTGATAACTACAAAACAGTGGTTCGAAAATCACCCCGAAGGCTCGTTATTAATTCCCATTTACCAAACCTCTGAATGGGGCCGAGTTTCCCAGTACCGCGCCCTGACACCTCGATGGTACCTATCGGCATTCGTTCCGGGGTAAGGCTTAACCCATCCGCGAGCTCAGGTAGACAATTTCCGTACCGTTTTGAAGGCCACAGCAGCCGGCGGAACTCGTCAATTAAATCGCAATTTAGCCAGCCCTGTTTTAGAAATTCGTCAAGCCGCGAAAGACGTTAGTAGGGGTAATATTATGTCAACAACAGTTGAATATTGTACCGTTACACCGCAATGGTACCGTGCCCTGCCTGCGTCGCGCGCATTATACATACAAAACCGACTTAGTACGGATGTATTTTTTCGAAAAAATATTTCATGTACTAATCAGAAACAACGTTACAACCGTATCGGGGGTTAAAATGACGTCATAAATCTGTACCGTCCTATTGTCAAGCACACACACTTTGTAATTGTCACAACGAACGTCGTTCTTTTTTTCTACAACAGCATAAATACTCTGATTGCTGTTCTTCCCTTCTTTTTTTTCTGGTTTGTTTTCTTTTGTTCCACTCGGTATAGAGCTATATGCCCGCGCTTTCTTTGTCGCCTTTTAATAAGCGTCGATTAAAAGTGAAGGTGCCTAAAATCAGACTCCTACTTATACCAGATCTTTGCCCTATACGCGTCTCCTCCTTTTGCCTGCAATTTTTCATAATCGTCGCTTCAACTTTCGTTTCAACTATAGCGTCGGTGGTCTGGCGAGGCGGGTTGCCAGCCCGAGCACAATGCATCGTGGTTTGTTTTTAACCGATCGTACACGAATTAGGGTGTTTGCAGGTCGCTTTTCAAAAGTACCCCTCATTTCTTTATCATTTTTCGCGCTTTCGTTTTATTTTTTTCATTTTTTCCCCTGTACTTTCTTTGGTTATGTGTCTGCTTTACTATGCGTACTTATCTGTAGTGATGAACGAATGGATCATTAATTTTTCATACCTATAGATACGGTAAACGTGCCCATAGCTCCCAGCATGTTCAGGGTAGGTTCGGTCAACACAAGTTTGAGATTTTCAGGGAAGCTATTTCTAGAACTTGAATCAAGAAATAAATTACAAGTTGATTCCCCAACAAGCTCCAAAATATCGATTTTTCGTGGAAAAATTCCAGTTTGGTACCTAATTAACCAAAATTTTTGAAAGGCCGCCTTGAATCCTTGTTAGGTGAAGAATGTTAAGGCCATAATCATAGTACGTTCTAGGGGAGTTTATATGGTATATACGGGGTGTGGTAAAGAACTTTTGAGTATTTTTAAAAATTTTTTTTGCACTGCATTCTAGCCAAAAACCTACTTAGAAATTTTAAAATCGCCATATAATTTCAAAACTTGAGGACATGCATTTTTTCTTTTTGGTGCAAATGTAGGCCTATCTCAGCACAATACATGGTGATTTTTTCTGATTTTTAGCTCGGGTGGACCTTGATGAAAAATGCACTTTTGTGCCAAAATCTCAAGTTTTGGCCCAAGTACGAGAAGGAAAATTGGTCAAAAAAACAATTCTGATGCCAAATTCTGATTCTACGGATAAAATTACCTCCATCTAGATACTTTTCACAAAAATTTTGGCAAAACTTGAGAAATTCGATTTTCCCCTCCATTTTCAGAAAAAAAATTGTTAAAAAATCAAATTTTTCGAGTTTTTTAAAAATTATCGTAAAAAGTTCTTGATGGGAGTAATTTGACCCGCAGAAACCGAATCTGGCAGTGAAATTTCCATTCTAACAATATTCACCCTTGCACCTCCTCCCCTCCCGCCTAAACTTGAAATTATTCTTATGGTAAAAATTCAATTTTGAGAATTTTTGGCAAAGCGGTTGCGAAAACAGTGTAAAAAGGGGCGAATTGACTCGCTGAACACGATTTAGAGTTTAGTTTTTTGGTCGATGATGTTTTCTACCAAAAAACGTGAGCTAAAACTTCGAATCGGTCAATTTTGGTCGTAAACATCATCGACCAAAAAAACTATAACCTCGAAATCGTGTTCAGCGAGTGAATTCACCCCTTTTGAAAATGATTCGGAATTGGAAATAAATTCAATTTTTCAAAAAAATCAGTTGGAAATTGAAGAAAGGTATAAAATTGAAAAAATTGAATGTAGAAATAGGCATGATACAGGGTCACTATTTTAGTTATTTTGTCACTATTTCATGCATTGGTCACTATTGTCACTATTTGCTTAAAATTTGCTTAAATAGTCACTAAAAGTCACTATTTTCGCGCTTTCTCTTGAAGGAAATAACATTGCTCGATATTTTAACTTGTTGAAAAATTGCTTCGTTCCGATCCCGTCAGAACAACTTTTTTTTTGTCAATTTTCCCAAAAAAAATTTCCCTTGCTTCGCTCGGGCAGTATTTTGTATTAAATTTAATAAGAGATTATCCAACACACTTGTACGTTGAAGTGTAGGGTGCTCGATTTCTTTTATTCACCAATTTCATCTTTCTTTTCTGTAACACTGTCATCAAAAAAATATTTAAAAACATGATTTTAAGCCAAAAATGCAATTTTCCTCAAAATTTTCAAAATTTTCGCTCTTGCTTTGCTCGGGCAAGATATATGCATGTACAGAAACCTCCAAAAAAAATTTTGTCTGATAGCTCAACAGGGGGTGGGGCCAGCATCTTCCAAAGTTGGTTCATTTTTTGAAGAACCCCTCATTTCACTCCTTTTTGGGCTACGAGAATGAAATCTTTTCTATTGTTCATTCCCATTTGTGAAAATTTTGGTCACTTTTTTGGTCACTTTTTTCGCCTGAAAAGGTCACTAAAGTAACTAAAAAAATTTTAAAACTCTGTATCATGCATGAAAAGAAATGGAGACTGAAATTTGGATTGAAAAAATTTGATGAAAAACTTGAAATCTAATTGAATAAAAATTGCAAAAAAAAAAAAAACCATGTTGGTAAAAAAATTTAATAAGCTGCATTTCGAAGATATTTTCAAATCAAAATTGACCCACTAGAAGTTGTGAAGGAGATGAAAAATTTAATTTTTGCAGTTTGCAGTTCTGAAGAACTTCCACAGTAGGTATAAAAAACTCTAAAAAAAAAAAAATACGTCGTACATCGGTGCTGAGCTCATGGTTTTTTTTCATTATCTGAGCTCGATTTTTTTTTCAAAAATTCATAAATCTCTCTCGATTGTCTTTGACATTCTGGCAAGTCTGAATATTCTCGGCTAAATCTCATGAAGATGGAAATGTCGGACGAAAATCCATACGTTTGTCCCTATTAAAAGAGGATGCTAGTGCGAGAGAGAGATGCGAGCGAAAAATTCTGCACTCCCAACTGAAAATAAAATTCGTTCGGTTCGTTCCTATAAAAAGACTCGAGCAGATATGTAATAAAATTTCAGCGAAATTATAATTTTGTGCACGGGTCAATAAGTACGTACATGAAAGGAAGAGGGCGGGGGAAAAAAGGCTAAATTAAATCGATATAAAAATGTAATAAAAGATATAAAAATGAAAATAAAATGACATTAAAACGGGCCTTGAATTTACATAATGGATTACGACTAACGATGTTCGGTCATAACATATGTTTGCAGCGAATACGGACGGACGTACAGACTTTAGTTTAATTAACCAAAATGTTATAGAAATCATTAAGAATTCCAGGTTTGTGCGTGGAAGAGTGTACGTTTACATGGAATGCCACTATAATGTGTTCTCAGCCACTAGTATATACGTATGTCGCAGTCCACTAGATGTCTTGTATTAGCATAATGTAACAGAGGTTCTTCCAACTTTACATGTACAACCTTTTAACATCCAACTACGTCTTTCCAGCTTTTTTACTTACAATCTATTAACATTTACGTTTACATCTTCTCGTGTTCTAAATGCTGTAGACTAGTCCCAGTCCCTCTATGGAATTATCTAGTTTCGAGTTAACAAGTGCTTACTCGGAGGTAGGTTACAATGCGTTAATGTATGAATTACCAGAACGTTAAGTTCGCAAATTAAATTTGCTGCCATGTTACGAGCAGACTGGCGTTAGCTGGTAATATTATTTCGCTGCGAATAATAATATACTTTTTGCCGCTTCAAAACGCGTCAAATAGCACGACGAGTAGATATATATACGCTGACGAGGCAATTTTTACCACCTCGCTGGTGCGTGCGACATGACGATCGAACGCGTCAAAATTTTGTTATTTTTTTTTCAAGTGGTGTATGTAGAGATAAAAAACATTGTGTAAGTTTCTCGTCACTCGAGTATGATGTATGGAGTAGTCGAGATAGCACCTGTTAATTAATTCCTAAAATTGCAATGTCATCGACGATGTTCGTGTTCATCAAACGATGCGCCCTCTCGAACGAAAAATCTATTCCAAGAAAAAATTGGCTCGAAATTTAAATGTTCAAAAGAATTGTTTATTCAATTACGAATTAAATGAAAAGAAAAGTTGAGAATTTTTCATGTCGAAGGCTTCTCATTATCTGTCTGAATTTTTTTTCTCTAGTGCGTAATAGATTTTTTTGGAAAAAATTCCCGTATACTTACTTTTAATTGATACCTACAAGATTGAGAATCATTGATGACGAGTGACAAACCCGAAAAACCTACGCTATACGAATGTAATTTACACGAATCGAAAAAATTAGAACAACTTTTTTGAACATTGTAATCAACTAGGTGGCATACCTGTACAATGTTCAAATTTTCATATCTAAATTCTACGATTTTGTTCGATATTTCTCGATGTTCGGAAATGTAATCCATTAAAAACGACAATTTGCATTCGTTTATGCAGATAAATTCCTCTAACTTGTGACTCTATCAATACGAGCGGTATGGTATGCGGGTACACGGTCTAGGTGGGCGTACAGAACCGTAGGTACGAATGCGACTTTGCTGTACGAATAAATAAATAAATTCGTTTTTATAAAATCCAGTGGATACGAAGCTTCCTGAAAAACAATCACGAAATAATCGTGTTAAATTTTTCAGCCAAAAAGATCGCGTGCGAAACTGGTTATTTGATGTTGACTGTGGTGTCGTGTATTCGAGTGTTTTCAATAATTACGCCGTGGTGATCTGCCCACGACCGACATGTGGTCGCGTTATAAATCAACAACGATGAGAAATCATCTTGACGGCTGGCTCGGATGATTAACTCGTCAGTTAACACCGATCCGGCGATACTTCTTTATAGATTTACAGCCTTCTTAAAAACGTACTCGTATGCTGGTTGGCTGGGTTGGATCTCTCTGTATATAGGTAGGTAGATACGAGTGTAAGAGCACCTAATCGAAACGAGCCGCGAAGTTCAAAGCAGCGCTGAATCAACACGAAGGAATTTGCGAGTCGATGTTGGTAAAGGGTGACACCTGTATATTGGCACATATACGTGTATCTATGTGCCTATTTTTAAACGACGTCGATGCTCGCAGGAAATCAACTTCGGTTTGTACAAGTGTTTCGATCTGGAGTGTGTTAGAAAGTTGTCAAATATCGTGTTTGTCGATATAATATTTAATATTGTGGAAATCGTCCGTTTTTAGGTATACCGACTGACGCAATTCCTTATTTCGTTGAACCGGATAAAGTGACGTAATTTTTTTTTTCAGTGATTTATCGAAAGCGGTTCGGGTGTCGGAAAATCACAAAAATGTTTCGCAATTTTTGTATTACGACTGTTCAGTGTGTATCTACCTACATTGATTCTAAAAAATGGATCAATATTGAAAAAAAACCTCTTGATTTTTCAACCGTGAAATAAATCCCTCAAAGAGAAGAGAATTTTTACCAAGAAGGTTTTTGAGAAGATTTTGTAGCCGAAATATTTTTTCCCTCACAAGTCACGTGTTCAAGCCAATAGAAAAAACTCGATCTATATCCTGCTTGTGATTTCTTAATCTGGTTGGATGCGGTTTCAACCAGTTTCGAAGGATCTTCACCAATTTTGGATTTTTTGGCAACTGGAAATTCAAAAAAATTATTAAAAACTGCATAACCTCTCAAAATCACTTCTAATCGATTTTGTAGCTCAAAAATGAGGTAAGAATCAAATTTAAAATTGGCTCTTCAATCAGGTCAAATTTTTTTTTTTTTTGGAAAACATCGAATGTTGAAAATGACCCAAAACCCGAAAGGAGAAGTGAGGGGGTAGCTTGTTTTCCCATAATTTAGAGTTTGAGTTGGAAAATTTTGGTTTTATTCCCAAAGCTATGATTTGTCCCAAAAATTATCGGGTGGGCCATCAATTTTCCGTTGAAAATTACAAATTTTACCAAATTGAATTAAACTTGATTTTCCACAAAAAATCCAAATTATTAATCTGTCGAAAAATTATAATTTCATAAATTTAATTTCTCAGCAAAACATTTCTAGAAAATTTAAAACAAGATTTTAAAATTATTTTTCCAACAAATTCAAAAATCAAAATTAAGTAAGTATTTTTTGAAATTTCAAATAAAAAAAATTCATTATTTATTTTTTTGATAAGCATTTAAACTTTTTTCAGTCAGATTCCAAAATTGATTTTTTGCATGTATTTCGTAGAATTAATTTTTTGAAAAATGCCTAAGAAAAATTTCAAAATTTTTTCATCAAGGTCCTATTTCAAAATGCTTCCATTTTTTTTTTTTTAATTCTGAGATCAATCTCTCAAAATATTTTTGAATTAGATTTTCAATATTTTTCTATACTTTTTTCAACCAATTTTTGAATCGACCTTCTTAAAAATTTTTTGAAATATTTTTCAAGAAACTTCCAATTTTTTTTCAACCATCTTGTATTTTAAAAAATTTTAAAGTTTCTTGAACAAATTTTTGAATTATTACCGCTTGAAAAAATTTCAAAAAATTTACAAACCAAAATTATTACTTTCTCAAAAAAAATTCTGAAATTGATCTGATTTTTGAAAAATTGCTCAAATGAATTTTTCAATTTTTTTTTAAATTTCCGCAAATAAATTCATGCGAAAATGGAGTCGAAAATTTTGAGATTCTGCCCTCGTAATTTCTCGACATTGGTACGTCACTACGACCGGTTCGAATTTCGATGTCAGAATTTTTTCAGATAATTTTTCAATTTTTACCTATTCTCTCTGTGACAAAGTCGCAGCCAGCTTGCTCGTCCAATCGTTTCCCTTTGCCCAGATCCCGTTATTTTCCATTTCCATTTTTACCGCATCTAAAGGGAGATGAGATAGAAAGTGGGGACGTGAAAGCAAAATGGCCATCCTACGAGAATGGCGTCTGCGGCGGTCGCACCTGCGCTAAATCAGTTAATACGTACGAGACGAAGCAAATGTTCAATCCTGATGGACGTTTGTGCGAGCAGCGCAATGCAAATGTAACATTTTCTGGAAACTCTCGTACCAAACCGAAGTATCAGATAGACCTACATATATGTTCGTTCAAAAGACAGCTACATGCTACGTAAGAATTTTTTACGCCAGAAACTCATCAACGCTGTACGACCTGCACGAAGTGCAACTTTTGCTGTAGGTAGGCCTGTGATAGGTGCTGCTCGTACCTACACGGCGCGTAGACATAGTACGCGTTGTGTCCATCAATGCGTACACATACAAACGCCTAATGAATGATACATATTATACAATGGTTTAAGCGTAATGAATGTTACCAAGTTGTCTAACTGGCTTCCATCGCCATCACCATCGCCGCGCTCGTTTGAATCTAGTACGTGTAAAAACTCTCACCTCGATGTAACTCTACGCTATGTTGATTATTAACAATTTTACAGATTGAAAAGGTAGATCTGTTTATTTAGTAGAGCGCGCAGGCAGGCACAGACTCGTATATACGAGCGATGCGCAGAAGAAAAACATAATATATAAAAGAAAGAGGCGACCGAAGTTTCAGTCTATAGCGTTGTACCTAACATGTTTTATTCAGCTGTCTGTGGTAATTGTACGTACGGATGTACACAATAATTTTTCTTCTTTTGATGGCAATGACAGCAGTGTGGGCTCTGAGCAAACATTCAGGGGGACCTTATGCTTATTCGTCGCGTTGTATTTTATGTATATACTTATACGAAAAACCCCAACCCCCGGTATATTATGTGTACGTGTACGTGGATGGGGTTCCCTTATGTAGGTATATAACACTTTTAGTAATAATATTTGAAATTCATAATCCATATACCCTTTTTTTCCATCTTCTCTTCCTCGCCTCCTCTTTCTATTTCATTTCTAGATCGACCATGCACCTATAGACGAATTACACGGATTTATTATCGCTTCGCTATTGTAACTAGGCCGAATATTCTTTATCCTTGAGTAAATAATTTTTGGCCCATTAGCTTAGCGGTTTTTATTATTTGCTTCCGAATGTATACAATTTAACAACACAGTTCATTTATAAATCGAAAGCCGGTTTCATTATGTATAACACCGTTTTGATATGTTCGCCATTAGATATCTACCTTACCTACCTATAGGTATTAACGTCAATAAATTGAATATTCATGGAGGTTGCAATTAAACGGGATCCAATAAAAATAAGTAGGTGCATCGATAACTGCGAAATTTTTTATCTACTTTTTCGAAGGTATCGGTTACCTATGAATTCAGATTAAATTTTCAGCGACGGTTGATATATTTTTTGAATAATTAATCAAAAGTAGATCCGTTTTTCTTCCACTTTTACCTGGCTATTAGGCATCAATTCGGGCTGATGTCGTTCTAAACGTTAGACCTGCGAGCAGATTAAAGTTGTCTCACATAATAGGTGGTATTATATTGGCGGCGAAGCTTTTGGCATATAATACACAGAGCAATGGGCAAAATATTATAGCGAAAACATGTACGAAGCATTCGATTATAAGAGAATATCAAACGCTAAGGCCAAAGTGTAAACAACAGCTCTGCCGGCTCGTTTAATGTTGACTTTGGCGCTATTAAGTAACTCGCATCTGTCTTCCCGAAATCCAAGCACCTCGATAAATCACACGATCGGTAAACAAAACGTCCCAATAACATCCATCAACATTATAATAGTGGTTACTTCGCCATTCTGTATGGTTATACTCGTATCTGCGCTGTAGTATCGTGTTTGATGGATTTTTTCATTCATTGTGTAACGTTCTGTACGTTGTGTGTTATTTTTTGTGTGAAATCTTCGATTACATGTGTAATCCTCGAATTCGGTTCTTTGAAAAATTTTAGTGCTTCACTTGAAAAACATGCGAGAAATGTGCAAGGTATATCCTCGTATACCTAGTATGCGAGAGAAGAAATTCGCCGAAATTAGATACGAACGAGGTGATGTATAATGTGGTGTGTTGTGTGGTCGAGCTCGTGATACAATATTAGGCTAACGTTGTTCAATATCGAATTCCTAGATGAAGTCACGTACGTTCGGGTCATCTTGCGAACCGATTATTTATTTTAATTTCGGTTCTAGAAATTTATTATTTGAAAAAATTCGCATTTTTAAGAGGTTTACATTTTTTTTTAAATTTACAATTGTTGAATAGTTTACGATTTTCAACGAATCAACAATTATTTTAAAAAATTGATTTTCAAAAAATTAACAAAATTGGCCATTTTCAACAAATTGGCAGTTTTTGAAAAATCTTAATTTTCAAAAAATTTTGATTTTCAAAAACGACAATTTTAAAAAAAAAATTGATTTTCGAAAAATTTGCAATTTCAACAAATCGATCATTTTTGAAAAACTTGCAATTTTCAACAAATTAACAATTTGTGAGAAATCTTTAATTTTCAAAAAAAATTGATTTTTAAAAGTCAAGAATTTTCAAAAAACTAAAATTTTCAAAAAATCAACAATTAAAAAAAAAAATTTCAAGAAATTGATAATTTTTAAAAAATTAGGAACTTTGAGCAAATGGACAATTCTTGAAAAATTTGCAATTTTCAACTAATTGACAATTTTAAAGAAATCGATCATTTTTGAAAAATTTGCAATTTTCAACAAATCGACAATTTTTGAAAAATTTGCAATTTTTGAAAAATTTGCAATTGTCAACAAATTGACAATTTTTGAAAAATCTTAATTTTTAAAAAATTTTGATTTTTAAAAATGACAATTTTCAAAAAAAAAATTGATTTTTGAAAAATTTGCAATTTCAACAAATCGATCATTTTTGAAAAACTTGCAATTTTCAACAAATTGACAATTTGTGAGAAATCTTTAATTTTTTCAAAAAATTTTGATTTTTAAAAAGTTGAGAATTTTCAAAAAACTAAAATTTTCAAAAAATCAACAATTTAAAAAAAAATTATTTTCAAGAAATTGATAATTTTTAAAAAATTAGGAACTTCGAGCAAATGGACAATTTTTGGAAAATTTGTAATTTTCAACTAATTGACAATTTTCAACAAACTTACAATTTCAAAGAAATCGGTCATTTTTGAAAAATTGGCAATTTTCAACCAATCGACAATTTTTGAAAATTTTGCAATTTTTAAAAATGGATGCTAATACCTCAAACACCTATACTTAATTAAGCTGATCGTACCTCAATTTATCAGCATCTTATTAAAAACGATTTTCAAATACCGCCATAATCCGATACAATGCCTCCTCTATCCTTCATCAATGGATAATTGAGACAACTGCATACCAAAACGGAGCAACAATCTCATAAATCATAACACATTACCCACATTCAAACCACATTGTCGTTAATAATTTCACAATCCACAATATAATCAATGAGAATGTGTGCTGATTTAAAACCAGCACACTCACATAATAATTTTAAATTTTCAAAATCCTACTTACCTTGGCTATACCAGCCAGATGAGCTCCTTCGGATTCAATTTGAGCAATGTAACGAGGGAAACATATCACATTAGGGGTTTTATTAGTCATTTTGAATCTAGATCGGTTCGGTAGTTCGATCAGTACGCAGCGGCGAGTGTCCGCGCGCTCGTAAAAAATCGTGTTAACAATTTATCGCGTTCGTTTATAACGTATTGTTAGCGAGTACTCGTGATCGATATACCTGGACAGCATCGAGATCACGGAATGTGTCAATTAATTGAAATTACATGATAAAAGAGACGATGCCGGCACCGACGATGGCGTTTATATCGCGGGCACGATGATTTGAAAAATATGTTTTATAATCAAGATATATCTATGTAGTTTGAGCAATGATATTGCAAAATTTCTTTGAGAAAAAATTTCTCTCTTTTCTATACACAGTATCGAATAGGTAGGCGAAGGTTGATATTAATTAGAGAAAAATTTTCTGCCTTGTGGTTACCTTTATAGTTACTCTATATACGAGTACAATAGAAAGTATTAAGCCTATATACGTGTAAATACATGATCGCGAAATTAACCACCGATAGAAAATTTCCAACGAAATCCAAGCACGTGGATTTCGCCAAACGAGGCTCCTTTGCCTCTTCGATCGATATTTAATTAAATTTATAATTGATACGAACAAATTTAATTCTTCTGTTTAATTTTTTTTTCCACCCAAAAAACCTCGAACCAGTTCGTAACATATATAGTTTTAGTGAAAAACAAGCCTCCGTCGATTGTGTTTTATTCATACTAAAACCTCAAACCTACCTACTAATACCATTAAGACCGCAGCAAACTGACGAAAACAGAGAAGAGGGAAAGAGACCAAAAAAAAAAAAAAAAAAGGTTGTGAATGAATTTAATACAAACATACCTCAACCTCGTAGTCGTAGTCAAATAAATTAGATACAAACAAGATTTCTCGTATGGACCAATCGTCTGCATTATCTGGCAACGGTTGCATGTTGTCTCTTATCAATACTATTAATATTTTAAGTTGGAACAAACCTCTATGTTTAGTAACACTTTAATAATATAATCTAATGCCAGTTTCAACCGCGTTTTTTTTCTTCATCGACAACACGCACCCGCCAGTGGAAAAACTCATCGACGACAGTCGTTACTTTTTTCTTTCGATGAAGAAATTATTCAAGTCGAATATCAGGGTGAGACTCAGAATAGGCTTATGCGCTGTGTTGTTGGACCATAAGTGGAATAGCAATTTATAAGCATGCTCCGTCCACTCGGTAGAGAATTTTAAAAACGGTACATCGGCGTTGTCTAAGAGCAGGATGACCTTGCAGCTGAATTTTCGATACAATTTCAAACATATCTACGATTATCAAAAATATATCATCTTCTTGTTTTGTTATTTCCTGGATTATAGCTTCGATGTCTTCTTTTGGGGTAAGACAGTTGCTTAAATAACAGTACACATCTCGAGTGATTGCTTTCCTCAAAGATACAATAACATCATTTTTTGACTTCGCTTCTGCCATCATATCAAAACGAATGAAAAGAACAACGTAATTTCGATAGTACTCCTTCATAATACCAACACTGAGGTGGCCATTTTCAAACCTATTACAATATAAAATTTTGTCTTAAAAATAAGGCAAGTAAAATAAAACAGAATAAATGATAAGACGATTCTTACTCGGACGTAGATTCATTTACATCGCAGTACGATTGAATCGCGTTCAAATGTGTGGTTTTCATACTATTGCGGGGCATGAAAAACGCAACAGCTGCGTCCGGTGTTTCCAGCAAATCTTTGATAAACAAAGTTTTGTCCACATAATATTTCTGTGTAATTAATTTTTTAAATGCCAAAGTGGAATAGGTAGGCATAAATATGGAGTTGGACGTCATATACCGTGGTTTTTCTATTACGATACAGTCTAAAAAGAAAAGTCTCATTAGATGAGGAATTTCCTACGCTGGATTAAAGTACATATCATAACCTCACCTTCTTCTAGTAGCAAATTTCAATTACTTTTAAAATTAATATTACATTCATTATTTTAAAAAAAATTAAAGGATTCGTAGTGAAAAAAGCATTAGTCTATGTGACATTTCCTTGTCACAACGAGCCCTTCAATGCCTAATGTAAGACATTGTTTTCAAATGTGGTGGTGATCATACTAAGGGTGCTTACTTGTTTTTTCAACAAATTTCAATTTCGGACAATTTTAACGACAGAGTGAGGTAGAGGAAAGTTTTTCGAACAGAATTTTTTTCTTCTTAAATAAGCACCCTTAGTACGATCACCACTACAAATACAACTTATCTAAAAAGAAAAGATTTATTATAGGTACGTGGAATTTCCCACGTTGGATGAAAGTATATCGTGGTTGTGAAAAGAGCATTCACAACACACTGCTTATGCTACATATGAACTGATGTCTTAATATGTCACCGAAAGATCAATTCAGTTCGTTATGTAGTGTGGGTCGTTAGCGAGGAGTGATTTTTTCAAGACGAGCTGTTTTTTGTTTTTTTTTTTTTTGGTGAATTTCTCGAGGAGTTATTCGAGAGTGTCTTTCTAGCTTTTGAGTTCAGTATTGAAGTTGCAAAACATGTTAGGTGGGTAATGATGAGAAAAATGCGAGGAATTTGACAAAATTAATTCAACTTTAACCATTTGTAACCCGAGAGATATACGAACACCTAGGAACAGAATGCTTTACATTTTATGTGATGTAAGATCGAATTAATAGTAAATCATGACCAGGTTGCATACTCTGCCCCT
>FIZT01011488.1:0-15781 GCA_900065295.1 Paracoccus marginatus | reverse complement strand
TTGTAAATTTTTTTTCCATGGAAAATGAATTTTCATCAATTTTTCATGTTGGCAGCCCTGCCACCCAAAAACCAGGCCCGTATCAGATGAAATTCGCATGTTGTGTAGGTAGGTGCCTGACGTTCTTCAAGATAGGCAACCATCCGAGCAGATCGGCGACTTACATATCTGACCGGTCCCTCGTTAGATGATTGTCAATTGTCATGCGTTTTGGTTTTTCAATCTTATTTCATTTCGCTATCACTTTCGGGGTATTAAAACGCGATTTCGATCTAATAATGTTGTATACTCGGTAATCCACACTGTGTTAGAAATGATATCCGTAATAGTGTTTTACCTGGTATGCGTTTGTTTTTCCTGTAAATGATTCGCCCAAAAGAATTATACCCTGGTGCATTTGTATCGCCTCGTATAATTCCAGCAGCTTTCGTACGTATAAATCAGTGGAAACGAGGTTTTTCGATTCTAAAAGTTGTTTGATTTCGTCGTAAATCTGTGTCGTATTTTCAGGTATCTGGTGGTCAGCGAAAGTTTTGTGCAATATGTTATTCAGCAGTTCGCGATGCTGAAATTGAAACTGAAATCAGTATGATATTCGAAGAAGAGAAGTTAATAGTAAGTAAACAAATACTCGCCTCAGTTTTTAATTTAGATAAGTAAACGAATCTTAAAGCTTGGAATATGACGCGATCTTCATTCAAAGATGTGGTATTCTTCAAGTATTCGGCATGTTGTAAAATTCGTTTCAAAATTCTCAGATCAGATTTGTAATGGTATTCGAACCATAGCAACTGATTAGCGAGATTATGAATTTCTAAAATTTTTCCGCTCCATCTTTGAAAGAAGAAAAAAAAAGGTTAGAAGCGCATTGCTTTGATAATTTATCATCGCATCTCACGGTTTTATATTTAGGAAATGGTTAAAAATAATAAAATGTACGAAAACACCTCTAATAATACAAAAACGGTCAATCACCTCTGTCTCGACCATAGTGTTGTGAATAACCTAAGGCATTAATAAATGTGTAGTGTACCACGCACATATAGAACTCATAATAATCCATTAATAAGTTTTATAGAACCTTAGCAGTCTAATTTTATTACCTATGGTAGGCCCTCTCTACAATGTATCTATAAAGAAGATAAATCGTGTAGGTATACCGCGTATGTAACTATGTAGGTACGTACGAGGTACGTACTACGTACATGTATCGCAAGCCGTATCAAGAGTCGTTGTTTCCATAAAAAAAAAGAGAATCGAAGAAGCAGATGAATTTTACTCAGTTTTGATAGCTACCAGCGGTATTTGCTAACTTGTTGATTTGAAAATTATCAACGCATTAATCTTTCACTTATGTATACTAATACTGGTACCTCTACCTGGTCGATTCTTTGAACCCGAATGACACGAGAATTCTTTCAATGAGGTGCGAGTAGTTTTGCGTCGGTACGATGACTGGCCGGAGAACTTTTCGTAAGTTATCGGGTATGTTTTTTTTGAAATTATCTCTGTTAAAGATGAAAAATACGTTTAGGTGGGAGGTGTTGAATACTAATTAAAAAAGTGCATGTACTTAATATTTCACTCATGGAAAACGCACACGTATATTACATTAGATAGGTAGTTAGGTACTTACGGCTGTATAAATGTAAAAGTTATGTTACACGTTGAATTCAAAGGTATTTCCACTCCGTCGAATTTAAAACGTGTTTTTTTCTCTCTTATAGCTAAATGTATGGAGCGTACTTCTTCAGCTGCTATTGACAGTTGTTCGCATTTCATCCGGTCAATATTATCGAAACATAACCAAGCCCCCATCTGCATGCATCCCTTAGTACAGATACGAAAACCAAAGAAATTGGAATTTTCAAAAGGTTTTCCCTTAAATTGTTCTAAGCCTATATGCTACATATAATGTACGTAGGTAGGTACTAGGTACCTGTTGACTTACTTTCAAAAACGTACTAATCGTCTTGTATCCGATGTTCTCGCAACATCTGAAGCTGCAATATGGTTTCGCAACAGCTTTAGAAAAATCTTTACATATTTCTGTCTTGCCTATACCCGAAGGTCCCATTAAACATACGAATAAAGATTGTTCCAAACAACAGGACATAAGCTTGTAACAGCGCTCCGTCTCCGGTGTCATTATCAGTCTTGTAACATTTCCTAAGTATTCGTATCCGTATGTTAGAGTTGTTCGAAGAACACGAATACAGGTTGTTTGTTCTTCGTTGTAGTATCTGATTTGTTTAATCCAACCGAAGCTACTCGCATCGTGTATGTTTTCTTTTAATAGACTTTTCGTGACGTCTACCACTGCAAGGTACAAAAGATGCGTAAAGCTAAAGGTGATTCGTGATCGTTACCTATTGGGTGCGCAAAGTGTATTGTAAGGATCGAGTAGAACTGTACCGTATGATATTAAACCTATCAACGTATTTATTGTGCCTCGGTTTCGGGCGACGAGCTGGGTGTCGCATAAACGTATCAGTTCTGAGAGGACTTCTTGGAATTTGCTGTGGCATTTCTGTTGTGCGAAAAAGGAAAAATGGAGTGTGATGATTGTTTTTTGGTTTTTCAAAATTCAAATAAATACCATATTGTCCATCTATATTAGGTACGTAAAAGTTATTAAGTAAAAAATAATTGTTGTTGGATACAGCAGGGTGAGAGCTTCCGAAAGAGATTTCCCCCAAAGATACTCTGTAAGGTCAATCATGACGAGATATTT
The DNA here is from genome assembly GCA_900065295.1 of Paracoccus marginatus. Taxonomy (NCBI): domain Eukaryota; kingdom Metazoa; phylum Arthropoda; class Insecta; order Hemiptera; family Pseudococcidae; genus Paracoccus; species Paracoccus marginatus. The sequence goes on along the minus strand of FIZT01011488.1, from coordinate 13,047 downwards.
TTTTTGACTTAGCTTCCTCGGTCGCAAGGGGGAAAATTATTTTTGAGCATTCTCAATTCACGAGTGACGGTATCAGCCGAAACATTTTTGCAAAATGGCCGCTCAAAGTTTGTAAAATGGTTTAAAACAACAAAAAATTGGCCCAAATTTCCAACAAAAAAAAAATTGTAAGCGTTGAAAAGACATTAAAAATTTACACAAACCACGAACAAAATAATTTCAAAAGTTTGCCTAAGTACTGCAGTTGTATTAGTATGAATAAAATCTTACCTTGTTTGATTTCGCGGTTGTGGTGTCGAAAAAAAAAACACAAATGAATACGAAACTTCACATACAGCAATTCACGATGAAAACACTTCGAGATATCACTGCTCGAAAAGAGCTAATGTCGAACGATTGTTAATCCATTTGCGAATGATGAAGTATCGCTCGAAAGACCTGTATATAAAGGGTTTTCTAAACCCTTATCATAAAAGACATTTCATCTTGAGACGATAGTTTTAGCTTTGCTGACGTACCATTATACGTAAGCAAAGGGCATTCGTGCGCATTCACATAATTTTTCCTCGAGTGATCATGTATATCCTACTCGGAGAAACTACGTACCTAAGCCCTTACTGACCCAATCATATGAGGACGTCATCATCTCAACAAAATGTAAAAAAGGAAAAAATTTTTTCTTCATCAACCTATCTGTCACTAACATGCCTGCCGTGTGAGTATAGAAAGTAGGTGAGTATACTAATTCGGCTTTTACAATGACGCGAATCTTTTTGGTTTTGCTGACGTATGTGTCCTTAATTAACCCTCCACGTGGGTACCATTTATTTACCTACCTATTTTTGTAACACTACACTAATAGAAACTTACATTTAGCTCGTCAGTTTTCATGGCGTTTTCAACTTCGGTAGTCCAGTTAATGTATAATGCGCAGTACGCTACCATGGCTGGCCATTGAAATATCCACTTTTCTAGAGAAGTAGTCGAATACGATCTGACCGCTTTGCTGTTAATGTCGCATAAGGATTGAATCATGGAGTCTTCCAGCTGGTCTAACCACCTTTCCACGATACCCTATTGGGATGAAAATATTTTCAATGGGTGATCTAACGGATTTTAAAAAATTTTCACAGTTATGGGTGAATTTTTATAGGATACTTTGGCTTCTGCTGGGCTTATAGCGCTGTTAAGTGGAACGTTTTCTCCTTGGTCCGAAAGTATCCCTATTATGTCGTAATTTTCTGTTATGTCGAGTGAAGATATACCTTCGAAGCATTTTAAATGCGATTGAATATGGGAGTAGTCTTTGCTCTCGGAGAGAATTTCCAGTAATTCTCGATTTGACAAGAAGAAGAATCTGGCATCACAAAAATCAGTCGTAAAAATGAGCCAAGAGTATTTGTTTTGGAAATATGCGCTCTGTTAATAATTTTAAATCTGCGTACCTGGGAAAAACCAGTCTCTTCTTCTCTAAATAGTTGTTCAAACCTTTCTTAATGCCTTCCAAAATGGAATTGCAGTCTTTCAACGTGCTCATTATGTTGGGATACTCGATGACCACCAGAATATTCGGGTTTTTTGTCGTGTATACTGTAATATCGCTCCATATTTTGTTGACTTTTTGGAAATTTTCCGATTCGTCGGGCATTTGTCGCATGATGTCTTCGGAGCAGAATAAAGGTTCCAGGTATAACCAAGTGTTTTGCACCTGTACAGTTTTGGAAAACAAAAAAATTGGAGGGAAAATGCAAATTTTGAATAAAAAATGGCGAATTTAAAATAATTAAATTTAAATTTGAAAAAATGGCAAAAAATTCAATCATTTTTTTTTTTTTTAAATTTAGCTAGGTATCGAATTTAATAGCTTTGTAGAAATTGCCATAATACCTGAAGCCATTGATCTAGCACATCCTGCATAAGTATCAACTTATGTTCCCACGTTTCTATATCGGATTCGATGGCTCCGACGAATGGAGACCCCCTCATCGCCTGTATTCTAAGCAGGTAGTCGTCCAGCATAACTTGAATATCGTCGATACCACTGAGAATTTGCACTTGGGAATCTCTAAATGTTTGGAAAATCATATTTGCTTCAGATGCGAGGATAATATTGTACCTACTGAGAAAAACCTTTCGGAATACTCACCTGTAATTTTCGTATTGAATCAGAATATTGTTCCATTCGTCCTTCATTTTGAGTAAGCTTTTCTCCAGTGTGTACTCTTCGCTGGCTGCAACGTTGATATTTTGTAAAAAATCGACGTATTTGTTCAATCCATAGTTGAGAATTTCCGATATGGTTACGTCTTCGGATCGTTTCACCTCGGCTGCGACCAGTTCATCGATCTAGATAGGACTCGAGGTTATTTCGGTTTGAAAAATGGCAAACTAACGTAAGATGTGGCTGTATGTGTACCTTTTTCCAGTGCCTCTCTTGTAGGCCTGGGTTACAAATGGTTTCCAAAATGGGAATATTTTGATAAAATTTTTCAACTTTGGTCAGGACGATTTCGACGACTCGTTTTGAACCTGGTACGTCGTAGAAAATTTTCAAAAGTCGACTCAAAACGTCTCTCATATCTTCCACCGTTGTTTTTACCAGTTCGGCGTTTAGACGACTGTAAGGACCTGGGTCGTTGAAGGTGTTGAATAATTATTGTCGTATTTTTCAAATTAAGTGAAAAATTGAGTACGTACAGTTGTACCATTCTTCGTACGAAACGTGAAAATTATAAACGGTGTGCCACATTTCGCTGAATGGTTTTAATTCGGTGATAATGTCGTGTAAGTTTTGATACGACGTTGTACCTGTGTTGAGTAGCTCTTCTTCGGTATTTATGTCCTTTTATGAAATAGTAATTTTATTATCTACGTAATTAAAATTGGGGAAGGGAGGGGGTGAAGAAATTTGAACGAACTTCAGCTGTAATCATATCCTGCTCCAGCATCGACGTAAATTTATCGACGGTGGTGACTATTTCATTCATCTCGTTTATCGACAGCATTGGAGGATCTTTTTTCCGAATCGAATCGAGTTGTTTAGCACGTTCGATCAAACTGCGAATAGAAGGGGAAAATAGGAAAAAATTCAGCTGAAAATTTAAATAAAATAGGTGGCAAATGATACTCACGTAATAGCGAAGTCTGATTTCTTGTTCCTCAGAACGTTTTCTACTACTTCTAACTTGTGGTTAATTCTAGAAGTGGCCAATTCCAGGATTTGTTCGAGATGCTTCGGCCATCTGAATACTTTGGTGTTTATTGCAATGATGTCCTCTGTACGTACAGATAATAATGAAATAATGAATCGACTAATCATTATGTTTTGTAGACGGACTGACTTTAGAATGAAGCAGAGGGCAGATTTCCCCCAAAATTCAATTCCCAAAAAACGGTTTACATTTTTACAAAATTCAGTAATTTTTTCGCAAACTTTTTTTTCAAATTTTGAAAATTTTGATTTTTTTTTTTAATCTAAAATTTTGAAAAATCTGTAACCTAAATTATTTTAAATATGAATTTTAAATTTTTTTCAGTTTTTGATTTCTTTTCAATTTTAAATTTTCATAATAATTTTTTTTTTATAGAACTTCTCAAAAATTTTAAAAATTGATTTTTTAAAAAAAATTTTGAAAAATTTTAAATTTTCAGTTTTTTGATTTTCAAGAAATCTTAAGTACATTTAAATGATTTGAAACAGCAAAAAAATTTGTAAATTTTTTGTTTTTCAAAAATTTGATAAATTTTCAAAATTATACAGGCTTTTAGTTTCTCAGGAATTTTTTTTTTCAAAAATTCTTTTGAAAAAAGTCTTGAAAAAATTTTCCTGTAGGTATAGATTTTTTCTCTCATTTTCACATTCTTATATTTTTCTACTTCAAACCTGGAATTTCGGCGTAATCCATCAGAAAATCAATGTACTCTGCGCTTTTCGATAGTTGTTTCTTCAGATCATACAAAACGATAGTTTTACTCTCGGTGATGTAATTACTCAAGTCGACGAGTTCTTTAGTCGATTCGGGAATTTCACCAGCTCGTCTGGCTATTTCTTCAAATTTCAACATAATTCTAATAACGAAAAGAAAAAAGTTCAGACGTTTCTACCAACCCTCTCCTCCTTCTTAGACCATTTTCTGTCACCTTTCGTTATGATCCTTTGAAACGTCGAGAAAATATTGCGTAATCGTCTCGTGACAATTTCCAATATTTTTCCAAACAGTTTCGTTGACCTGAGCGCAATTCAAGTTGATCATATTGAAAGGCACGTTGATCCTGAGTTCGGTGACCTTTCTCTGAAGTGAAATGAGCTCTTTGACTTTTGCTATGAAAATCTAGGTGAATTACGAAATCATTCGAATTATTTTCGAGTCATCGAATGCGGTTTGTGTAGGGAAATTTCTTAGAAAAACAAACCTTCAGAGGAGGTGTCGGTTGTGTATGGATCAGCAGCTGTAAATCGTTATTAGCTTCTTGGCTCAAGTAATAAAAATACGGTTGATAAATTTCGATATAAGAAGTAGGACCGAATGAGTTGGCCATACAAACGTCCAATACTTTTTTGAGTATTTTCTGAACATGACTTTCAGTCGCTCGAACTGGTCTCAAATAAAGGTTTGGTAAATTGATATCTGACAGTGCGAAAAAAAACTCGTTAAAAATGTGCTGCTCTTTACGAGTATCGGTGCTTGAGAAAATGTCAATACCTGTGAAAATACTAGTTTCGATCCTCGGTATATTTTCGCTGACCGATACAATCGTGCCGAATATATTCTGTATTTGTAAATCGAACTGGTCGAAAGAAGGTGAAAATAATAAATACGGAGGTTGGTCGATGGTCTTCGTGTTTATCGTTACGAATGGTTTTTTTAGGAAGTAAAAATCCGTGTATTCTTCAAACTTGTTCCCATTCTGTAAATTGAATTTAGCAACTTGCCGAGTATTTATTATAATTATGACAGAATACGTTAAATTGATTGGCATTAACACCCACAAGGTTCTAGACAAACGACCACCTTTCTGAGTTGCGTTGTTTTTCCTCCTTCATTCCTCTCAAGTTGTAATTTTTTTCCTCCTTTACCAGCACCGAGCTTACTTATTATGTATTCTAAACGTTCGTGCTTCGAAGCGGTTTCCTTCGTTTAAATGGTAATTGATAATCACCGATGTCAAAACGATCACGTTCCCCCCTCTCTTCGTCTGTTTCAATAATTGGTGTAATTTTTGCATCTCGGCAGTTGTGAAAATTTCCAACGATTTACGCGTACCTATATTTTTGCATCTCGGAAGTGTAAAATTTTCGCTTTTTCGAATACAGTATTTAAACGCCAACGAGCATTGTCATCCTACTCATTTTAATATCTCGACCAAAGGGCCGAACGCCAGTTCGCCGCCACCAATGCGGTAATTTTTTTCTCGCGCTACGAAAAAGGTGAAGAAAAAACGACGTTCATAGCTAAAGGCTTTTTTTGCACGCATAAGGCTTGGCAAGCCTCTATAAGTCTATACTGTACGATGTGTATTGTTGGATGCATAATGAAGATTGTCAAAGGGCATTCAACCGTGTAATTTCACGCCGCTTTGTACTAGCTTTGCATATTTATATAAGTGATATGCGCAGTTTTGTTGGTTATTGCGATTCGAAAGCGTCGCGTCGTTTTAGACGCCTTTCCAAAGATGACTGTAGAACCTAGGTCTAGGTCTAGGCGCTTTTTTCAAATAATACTCGTACGAAAGAATTTATCGCTTTTTATCTTCTCTAATTTATTAACGTTTGATTAATGAGCCAAGTAGGTAAATAGATGCGAATTATTAATGCGCCAATGCTGGCAGTGTCTGCGGACGAGTTACTCAATGAATACGAGATGCAGGCGCTAAGAGGTTCCATTCGTTTAGAAAGTAACGGGATATGGATATCGGTGCTCAGGGTGTCCGTGGGAATGAAACGAAGGGAGGACGGATCGCTTCCAGGGGTATTTCGTTTCGCAGTCTTTTGTTGTAAAATCGGTTGCGATGAAGGCGGATAAGCGCGTGTATCGCTTATGCTTGAACTCGGTGAAACTGTCAGTTTTTCAATTTGGGCAAATCGATGTTTTTTTTTGGAAATTCCAAAAATTTTGAGGAATCTAGGTATGTGATGTACTAATAAGAATTTTCAACTTCGAATTCAGGAAAAAATTTTCATTTCATTGAATCGATCAATTTTTTGATTTCAATGACCTGCCAAACACATTTTGATGAATCAATAATTTTTTGAACGAGAATTTTTCAATTTAGATGAATTCATTGGAAACGCTCTCATTTTTCAATTTATGATCGATTTTTCAAAATCGAGTAGATAATCTTATGAGATTATTTGAAATTTTTTTATAACTCTTGTGTTTCTTTTCTATTTTATGGTATGAAAACAAAATGGCAAAAGAATAATATTCTTGAAACTAATTTTTCGTTTTTTTAGTGAAAAAATAGTCTTTAATTCCTTGGCGTGAAGAAACTTTTCAATTTTTCAAGTGAAAAAGAATTTTTGATTTTTTTTAGTGAAAAGGGATTTCAATTTTTTTTTAGTGAAAAATATATTTAATTTTTCACTGAAAAAGTATTCATTTTTTAATTGAAAAAATCTTCATTTTTCTTCTAGTGAAAAAATGATCTTTAGTTTTTTAGTGAAAAAATCTTCATTTTTTTAGTGTGAAATTTTTTCCAAATTTTCTAGTGAACAAGAAATTTTAATTTTTCTGGTGAAAAAGAATTTTGAATTTTTTTAGTGAAAATGAATTTTCAAATTTTTTTAGTGAAAAAAATCTTCAATTTCTTAGTGAAAATTTTTTTTTTAGTGAAAAAATATTCAATTTTTTCCTAGTGAAAAATAATACCTGTTCATTTTTTTAGTGATTTTTTTTTTAATTTTTTACTGAAAAAGTATTCATTTTACTTCTAATGAAAAATAATATTCAATTTTTCCAGTGATTTTTTTTTTTTTTTACTGAAAAAATGAAAAATCTTCAATTTTTTTTGTTGTGAAATTTTTTTCAAATTTTCTAGTGAAAAAGAACTTTCAATTTTGAAAAAGAATTTGAATTTTTTAGTGAAGAAAAATATTCAATTTTTTAGTGGAAAAAATATTCAATTTTTTAGTGAAAAAAAGAATTCAATTTTTAGTGAAAAAATCTTCAATTTCTTGGTGAAAAATTTAATTTTTTGGTGAAAAAAAATGTTCAATTTTTTAGTGAATTTTTTTTTTATTTTTTATTGAAAAAATCGTCATTTTTCTTTTAATGAAAAATAATATTCAATTTTTCCAGTGAATTTTTTTTTTTTTACTGAAAAAGCATTCATTTTTTGTTGAAAAATCTTCATTTTTCTTCTAGTGAAAAAATGATCTTCAATTTTTTGGTGTGAAATTTTTTCCAAATTTTCTAGTGAAAAAGAACTTTCAATTTTGAAAAAGAATTTGAATTTTTTAGTTAAGAAAAATATTCAATTTTTTAGTGAAAAAAAGAATTCAATTTTTAGTGGAAAAATCTTCAATTTCTTGATGAAAAATTTAATTTTTTGGTGAAAAAAATGTTCAATTTTTTAGTGAATTTTTTTTTTATTTTTTATTGAAAAAATCTTCATTTTTCTTTTAATGAAAAATAATATTCAATTTTTCCAGTGAATTTTTTTTTTTTACTGAAAAATCATTCATTTTTTGTTGAAAAATCTTCGTTTTTCTTCTAGTGAAAAATGATCTTCAGTTTTTTAGTGAAAAAAAACTTCAATTTTTTGGTGTGAAATTTTTTCCAAATTTTCTAGCGAAAAAGAACTTTCAATTTTTTAGTGAAAAAATGTTCAATTTTTTAGTGAAAAAATGGTCAATTTTTTAGTGAAATAAATGTTAAATTTTTTAGTGAAAAAAATCAATTTTTCACTAAAAAAATATTCAATTTTTCCAGTGATTTTTTTTTTTTTTACTGAAAAAATATTCATTTTTTGTTGAAAAATCTTCGTTTTTCTTCTAGTGAAAAAATGGTCTTCGGTTTTTTAGTGAAAAAATTTTCAAATTTTTCTCAGTGAAAAAATCATTTTTTTAGTGAAAAAATCATTTTTTTAGTGAAAAAAAATCTTCATTTTTTTTTGTGAAAAATTGTCAATTTTCTTATAGTGAAAAAATCTTTATTATTTCTTCAGGGAAAAAATTTTCAATTAGAAATCTTCAATTTTTTAGCGAAAAATTTTCAATTTTCTTTCAGTGAAAACCAAAATTTTCAGTTTTTTTAGTGACACAATCTTTCATTATTTTTGAAGTGAAAAAATCTTCAATTCCTCTCAGTGACAAAAATCTTTTTTGTATTGATTGAAAAAATCGTACGAAACTTGATATTAACACCCAAGTTGTAAAAAAAAAATATAATGTATGCAACGAAACAGCTTTCAATTTCTTGAATAATAAATTCGCACTGATCAGGCGTTTTCGTCGTACAAATCAATCGCTATAGAGTATTCAATTTCATACACTAACGTACGAGTAAATTATTATTGATACTGTATTGAACACGTTACTTCCTATGCTTTTTCTACTTTCATTCCTGACGCACATCAGGAATACAATAAAAAGGCATAGAGTACGGCGGCGGCGGCGCGATCGGGTTGAACCTGCGTGAGAAATGAGATTTACCGTAAAAGAAGGTATCAACGGTTTCGAATCTTATAATATGTTAATTTTACTTGACATGCAATTTGATCAGCCCACACACGCAACACGATGGTCATTCGAGGTGCGTATGACCTACGTTGTATTTCATATTATATTGTTTTTATTAATATACCTACATAGATAGGTATGCCCTCGTGCCGGTCGCAGCCTCACACATGCACATTTAGGCCTACATCGTCCGTACGCACAATTATCATATACGAGTATGCTATGTACTGTAGGCATCTTAAAGTACATAAATATAAGCTATGGTGCAGACGCGAGCGTCTACTAATTAAATCCTACACAATGGTTACCTCGTAGAAGAATACGAAATCCAACAAATCATATAAAGAATTGGTTATAAATCTTCGAAGCTGAAGGGACATTAAGGAGTACACAGCGTTGAAAAATTTCCCGGCTTGTTGAGGCAGCGTCGACGATTGGTCCGGCAAGAGTAACATTTGCCACGATGATTTATGGTACATTAACAAGCTAACACATTGTGTTAACCAACTTGGGAAGAAAAAAAAAATTGAAAATTAGAGAAGATCGTGTGTAATTGATGGGCGATTTATTTTTTCGGTGGTGTATGTTTAAATAATGACGTTACTCGGATAGCAACAACTGTCGTGACTGATCGCACATTTCAGTTATCGTGATGGCCAACTCGCTCAGTTGCATTGGTAGTCCTCTCTGTTTAAGGCAACTTGTCTGTATTATCCGCCTTGTTTCGTACCTTTTTGGAGGAAGAAGAAAAAAATAACCCATCACGAATTTTTTTTCGCCGGCTTTTTATGATGTCATCTCGTAAACTGGTCGTGGTGTTTTCCGAGACTTTATAATATACCTGGACCTACCATCAAACAGTGACCTGGATTCAAAGTCCAGGTTAAGGTTTTTAGCTTCTGTGTAAACGAAGAATTTCATTATAGGTTAAAAGGTACATAGCGTATTGTCGAATTAGTAGCCTGGTCATACGATAATGGAAGGTTTACCGCCGAATGGCATTTCATCTATTCAAACGTGTGCGTACCATATAAAAGGAAACGAGTGATTTTTGCATGTTTTTTTTTTTTTTTTTTGCGTGTGACTCGTTACCTAAAGTCTCGGAAAAGACAGGTCTAAATTGCGAATTTTATTTCGTATAATGGGCTTACTTTTGAAACCAGAGATCTGTGAGTTGCCTGAGAATCACGTGACAAGGAAATAGATTATGCCTCATGGAATTTTTTCCGCTCAATACGCTTTGATGCCACGATACCGGTGCTCTAATCACGAACACAGGAAATGTTAAAGTACGCTCTTTGATTCGTAATATGTGTCGATTGTGCGGATCCGATAAAACGTAGTCCAGAAATGCATCCTTGACCGTGGTGTAGTAGTCTTCGGTAATTTCGTGAATGTTTGATTCGATCACGAAAACGAATCTAAACAAAAGACTCGAGGTTCGTGAGAAAGCAGTGATAAGACTTACGTGTACGTTGAGGAAGAAGTGGCGGCGAGAATCAAGATCATCGAATAATTCAATTAATTGAACTTTGAAGATTTTTTTGCGAGGAATTCATTCATTCGCGAACGATTTATTTAATGAATCAATACAAATTGAAAAAAATCGTGGAGTAATTTTTTTTAAAATCTTGAAAAAATTGAAAAATTATGATTTTTGAAAAATTATTTTGTCGTTCGCGAACGATTTTTTGAAAGGCATATATCTTAAGAGTTCATGCAGATCATTTTTTTTTCTTCAAAATTTACCCAAAAATGAAGTCCTCTGAAAAATGAATCAGTGAGATCTGATCGTTTGCGAACGATTCATTTATTCAACAAAAGTAATCGTAACTCTTTTTTAAATTGAAAAAAAAAAAAATTTCAATGACTTAGTCGTTCGTGAATGATTCTTCCATCAAAATTAAATATTTTGAAATGTCATGCCTACTGTTTCTTCGAGGGAAAAATTGTTTAAAATTTGATTTAGAGTTTACAGAAAAACGAGATGTTTAATTATCACCTGAATTAAAAAAAAAAAAATCATAAAAATTGTTATTTGAAAAAAAAACGATTCAGCCGTTCGTGAACGATTCACTTCGAGAATAAAAAAAATGAAGTTGAACCATAAAAAAAATTCTTCATTTTTTCAAAATTTGTTAGTATAAAGATATGGTCGTTTCAAAAATTGATTCACCAGTTCAGTCGTTCGCGAACGATTCGTTTATCATGCGAAAAATCAAAGAAGTTGCATAAAATTTTTTTTTTCGAAAAAAATTGTTCATTTTTCCAAAAAATCTATAAAAAAGGCTTTTCTGAAAAATGGTTCAGTCGTTCGTGAACGATTCATTTTTTGAAAAGAAATATTTTCAGCTCAACATGTCCATTTTTTTTTTTTTTGAAAGAAAATCAACTGAATTTTTTTCAAAATTTTGGTCATGAACTACTTTGAAAGTTTTTTCGTCAAAAATCATTCATTTTTGAAAAATAATTCAATTCGCAAACGATTCACATTATTTTCGACCTGGCTCGACATTTTAAGAAATTCCAAAATGACCTTGAACGTGTCCCAATTCCACTTGAAATTCCAAGTCAAAAGAATGTCTCTCTTTTCCTTCCTTATTACCTTCGCATCATCTCATACTCATACTCTCCGAAACAAATGGACGACAAAAAAAAAATGACCGGAATAGATACCATGTCCATAAAAAGCCTTCGCAAACTAACTTTTTGCGAATTGGGTGAACGAGGCGTAATTTTTTTGCACTCCAGAAACTGGAACGTGTATACTTGACGTTTTCGTGTCGGGCTTCCTAATTACAAAAAATTAACGTGATTTTTTTAATTGGCGTTTTATAGTCATAGATACGATAGGTGTAATTAGAACGATTCGGTTGTAATGGTCATGGCAAGTTGAACATTACTTACACGATATAAGATGGCATCGATATCCTCGGTATGGTGTGCGGTGGCGGCCGCGAGGGGGGCAAATTCCGCGAACTGTTGGAATTTCGCTTCGCATAAGAATAGTTTTCGCAGTAGTTGAAGTTGGTGCTGCGGATCAACGGGAAGGATACTGGAGGCGTTTATAATTGCGCTGGAAACATACAGTATATACAGTACTGCGCTGTATGTACCCAATGGTACACATAGGCATGGAATAGATAAACGTCGGTCGGCTTGTCGGCGTCAGTCAGCTTGCGCTTGATTATTAACATACGGCAGAAATAGAGTCGAGAGTATAAATAAGAAAAATTTTCAACCGTCAAAGGTAATGACTGACGCGCGGAAGGAAGGCTCTCTATAAAGGTAATGAAAATATTTTTCAGAGCGAGTAATCATCGCTTTAAACGAAACTAGTAATTAAACAGCGCCGTCAACATTAATATCCATTAAGACAAAGTTGTCAGTATAATTTTTCTCTCTTCTGTATTAATATAAACAACGAGAGCACAACACGTACCCCTCTCGTCGCAGTCGTGTGTGTTTTAGAAACACTAAACGTCTCCGGCCATACCATACGTATTCTCGACGTGAAAATAATTAAGTTAAACGACTAAATAAAGATTTGCTACCTTCAGAAAACTCGTGACTATTACGATATTCCGATGGGTGCGTATCTTCTTCTTTTTTTTATTGCCTATTCTCGCGACGAAAGCGTCGTATTTTATATACCATACCTATATGTTCAGGTACTTACAGTTTGTCTATTTGCTTGCGAATAATTATATCCGTGAATGAATCTCGACGTTTTACCGTTCCCGTTGATTTATTACGTTTCGTCGTATAGTATGTGCCGGCGAATAAATCCTGAAAATTAAATTCACTCAGAATTTATTTCATTTTTACGATTTTTATTCGAATAAGAGTCGTCGATACGAGCACGTTCTTGGACGAACGGTGTCGATTTCTTTGCCGAGTCGAAGATTTAAGGCCGGTACCGTTGGTGGTCAATGGTATTATAATTTATATTCGCCGAGTGTAGCTGCCGTATTAATGATTTCGAACTGATAAGCGGATGTCTCAGTCTGGGTGGAGGGAAGTTATATGTATGGGGTCTCGTTTTACGAGCTAATTATGCAGATTTTCAAGAGTTATGACGACTGATGATCGGTGAGGTGATCGGTATTTTTGGGTATTACGTCGACTTTTCTGCGAGTTTCGAGAATCGAATATTCGAAGGTGCTTGAAAAGTTCAGTAACGAATACAGTTTGGCAAAGTAGGAAGCGAGAGGGGTGACAGATGTGAAAGAAATTGCCATATCAATTTTTATTATCCTTGAGGATTTTTTCAATTTTCTCATTTCTTGAAAAAGGGTATAGCCCATCAAGTATGGTGAATCGGCCCTGAGAACGGATTTTGAAATTTTCTGGTGAAAATTGGTCCA
>FIZT01011484.1:0-16791 GCA_900065295.1 Paracoccus marginatus | reverse complement strand
ACCTAGGGAGCTCAAAATTTTTTTGGGATGTCCCCCACTCAAAGTAAACTATCTCGCCGAATTTGGTCGAAATCCAAGGTATGCTTTTTATTTCACTCCACCCTACTCTACACCCTTTACATGCATAATGACTTTTTTGTACAAGTGTAACTTACCAATTTCAGTTGCTATTGTTGTCTGGATATACCATTTTTTACATCTTCTAATTTCGAATTATGATGAAGAGAAAGTCGAAGAGTTATCTGCAGGATTTCTAATTACTTACTATATAATGCAGTTATCGATTTATATATTTCCTTCCGGCACTTATTTCTATTTTTTTTTAAACTTGATGGCAATGTTCAACATTAATTCGAGGTGTTCGAAGTGTGGCGCGAACTACATAGCAGAATGTGAAAGTAAGTAAGCCGTTGTTTTGAAGTTGCTCCATGTTACAGGTACCTATAGATAGTACACAATTATTTTTAATTTACGTACCTTATTCTACGAAAGTTGCGATTAGATATTGAGCAGTTTCGCCAACGTTTTGTTCTATCAATGTTACAATAGGCGAAACAAATTTCGTTCATTTATACTTCTGTAGTTCTGTATACCATATAAACAGAGATCAATTCAAGGTGAACTCCAAGGAAAGCAGGTTCTGCGCCAAGAGCACTTCATTAAACCGATATTATCGACGCTTATACCTACGAAAGTATTAGCTTTCAATAGGCTACGACATTTTAATAATTTAAACACGTTATGCAGGTCTTTTAGAAAAAATCAAATACTGGGATTCCCATATTGAGCGTAAAAAGCATGATGCGCATAATAAGCATGATGAGCATGTTAAGCAAATAAATCCATTTGCAATTAAGATACAAATAATAACGTTAGGAGTCCAGATCATCGTGTTCTTGCTCATATTACTATTACTCTCTACGGGAATATTTGGCATGTTGGGCAACATGATAAAAGTATCTTTGTTCGGTTCCCTATCCACCCGTTTGGATAGAGGCGACGATGACGTTGTACAAGAAAATATAAACGTTCAACGTTACAAAAACGACATTCAGAGTAAGTAAAGGTAGGTAAGTCGTTAATTCGTTCGAATCATTTACTAATTTAGTCACGATTCGTATAGGAAAGCAGAGAACTTCGGTCTCACTGCTGGTCGATGGACTGCGCAAAAACTTCGTAGTATGGTGTCAAAATTACACCGCAGTTTCCAATGCGAGCTTTTTCGTCGAACGTGGCTCGTGTTTTGGACTTCTAGGAGTGAACGGAGCCGGCAAAACTACCACCTTTAAGATGTTGACCGCTGAAATTGTACCTACGGCGGGCGATGCGTCTATCGACGGCTTTAAATTGAGTGAAGATAAGGACGAAGTTAGTCGTATCTATACGCATACTTCACGCAAGTACTTGGTGATTTCTAATTCATTACGAAAATTTTGCTTTTCAGTATCTTTCCAGGGCCGGATACTGTCCCCAAACTAATTGCTTCATTGAACAATTAACGGGTTACGAAATGTTGAATTTGATAGCTCTTATGAGAGGAGTACGTGGTGTAGATTTAAAAACAGTAATCAATAAGTGGATATCCATCGTTGGTTCGTGAATTTATGACATACCTACTTAGAGTTATACAGCGGATGCCGAAATTAATTTGTGATCTGTTTCACTCGACAGGTTTAGAGGAATATAAAAATCGAAAGTGCGGCACTTACAGCGGTGGAAACAAACGTAAATTATGTTCGGCGATGTCGTTGATTGGCGATCCGAACGTTGTTTTTCTGGACGAACCTACCAGCGGAGTAGATCCCGTATCGAGACGTAATTTATACGACGTTATGGCTCAGAGTAAACTTTTAGGTCAAACAGTGGTGTTGACCTCGCATAGGTAGGTGCTGCAGGTTTGAAATTCATCGTCACTTTTCGCAGGAGCCGTATTATTTTTACATTTTTATGCGTTAATTTCAGTATGGAAGAATGCGAAGTTCTATGCGATAAGTTGACCATAATGGTATCCGGTATTATGAAATGCATAGGTTCTGTTCAACACTTGAAGAGACGTTACGCGCAAGGATTTTCCCTTTCAATCAAAATTATCGATTCTGTCGAAGCTGCGAACGAACTACCCGCGTTTAAGGAGTTTCTCAATTCAGCGTTCGCTCCAGTGCGTATCATTTTGAGAGATGAACGTGCGGTAAGTACATACGCGTTTGATTTAATTTTAAAAGGTAAGTACTTATTTATGATTCTCGAGTGATTCATTTCTTAATAAAAATCATTACGGTAATTGCAGGGTGTGTTATCCTATCAAATAACTGATACCACTCTACTGTGGTCTGTGCTATTCGAGCGAATGGAAGCAATTAAACTACAATATCCGACAGTAGTCGATGATTATGTACTTGCCGATACCAGCTTGGAGGAAGTTTTCATTTCTTTCGCTCAAACTCAAGCTAGATTTTAAGGGACGATTAACTTCACTCTTTTTTTGTAAAATTATTAGTGTTGCAGAAGTCTAAACTTCTTTCATGCCTCATTTGTATTGTAACTTGACTATTGTATTCTATAAAATAAAAACAAAAGTATATGCATTGGTTGAAATTTAATACATATTGTAATGCTGGCAGTTCGACTAATCTTTCCAAAAGATGGAGAAACATGTGTCACTGGATTTTGGAATTATTTTGCAACATTTCCATTCCATGTTAATGTTGACATAATTTTTATTGAATTAGAAATAAAAAAGTACCCAGAGACCTAGAGTTTTTTGTTTGTTCGTTTTCGTTTTTTACCGTTTTTTAAACCACCGACGGCAATGCACATGCGCAGTTTGTCAGCCATCTTGCGTTGATCTTGATTGATGATAATGATAAATTTATTGATTATAAGCATAAGTAGCATAAGTAAGTGTCACAGGTTTGGGTTAGTTAGAGTTTAGTTTCGCAATTTTATTAATCAGGTATTCGTTCTAGAGTGAGTAAATCGTGGTTGATTTTTAAAAAAATTCACATACCTACTGATCAAGAGAGATGAATTAGCTCTTGAAAACTCCAATTTCAAGTTAGAAAAGTAAAAAAAGTTGAAGTCAGCATAGCTCATAGCTCGAATCCCATATATCTACAACATAAATGTATTTTACCATATCTTTCGTATTGCTCTTGAGTAAGTTGAAATTATTTTAACCTCACTTTAAATGTAAGCTCTCTAGTATAGTAATTTTTTCAACACTCATGTTATCAGTGTGTTACCTTAAAATCTTGAAAACGGAATTTCTGAATCCGAAAGAGATGAAAACGGTGCTCAATTTGACGAAAGTAATCAATGAAGAAGATTTGACGAAGTGTAAACAAGCAATAAAGAATGAATATTACCCTGAAATACCTTACGTTTATTTGTTTTGTGACGAGAATCTAAACCAAGTAGTGAGTGCCCAAACTCTTCTACCAATACTGAATTGAATACGTTGTGTGTTTGCCTTCAAATACACTATATGTTATCTTAATGCCTATCCATTATTTGATTTCAAGAAAAATGAACCTGATTCCGAAAAATGTGCAGGATTCGATTGCTGGGAAAGTCAGTTGAGTTTAGTCTCTCGCGTTGAAATTGTTCGCACTATAAATCGATATCGAGAAAAAGTTAGCCGAGGAATGTGTAAAAAGTGGTGCCAAAAAAACAAAAAACGTATTATATTTGAACTGGTAACCGTTTAACGTTCTCCTTAATTTCGTATTCGATGATATTTTAATTTTCATTTGCGTGCATCACATTCGTTACAGATATGGGATCGCGATACAGAAGTTAAAATTGTTAATATTATGAAGAATTGTTCTCGAAATATGACGAAATCTGAAAATTTCCCCATTGACATAGACGGATATGAATGTAAGTACAATAATTTTCGATTGGGAAAAATGTTCCGTGCTGTTGGTGTTGATATTTTTTCATCTTTAGAAAGTTGTTGTTTACCTATTCATTTTCAGGGATTTCGAGAACCGACCTATCGCTTACGTCATTCAAGATGGAGAATGGTACGCAGAAAGAATTAAGACTAATTTTGTGGCGATTGATGTCGGAAAATTATTTGAATGATTGGGACGAAAAGTAAGCGATGAGTATAATTTTACTCACAAGTATAACCTCAAATCATGAGAAACACGTATGATTGTAATTCCAGAACTGGACAGTTCAGGAGAAGCTTAATGTATGAGGTTGGTTGCGCATTCATAATTCGACGTCAAACTAATTACGTCACAGCTTTGAACGAGAAAATAGAGAATGGAAACGTCGGTCATTTCGGCTGCCTTTTTCATTCACTTTTACCATCGGTGGAACCTCCTGATCATCTCGAACCGTCCGTTTCCAATTGTAAATCTCAAGCTGGCACGGTTCCCGTCGACTTTAACAATTATAATTATTTTCCAAATCTATGCAGAGGTAAGTTAAAAGCTGAAGTGAATCGGAATCGGGATACGATTATTTGAATTGGGGAATTTTTCAATTTTTGCAGTTGAACAGACGATCGATGTTTCTGTTTTAACCAAGTCTTCTCATTTTTGTAAAGAAGGACCTACAAATGCGAAACATTTATGCACTTCGTCAGCACATTCGCCTGAAACTTGGGAAGAAAGATTTTACGGGTTGACTTTAAGGCTTGTTAATTCAACAGAATTACTAGTAAAAGGAGATTGTAACGTACCGAAAGATATACCTCAACCTACAAAATTTGAACCTAATGTATTCAATTATAATTGCACTCTTAAAGAGAAAGTGGTCAGTGAAAAAGTACCCATCTATATACGTACCTAATATTGTACACCTTGTACTTTAATTGATTGATTGTTTACCGATAGTCGGTACTGGCGGATAATTCAAACTGTTTAAACTGGAATTGCAAAGACAGTCAGTTAACTGATATAACCAGATTGAAAATTCTCGAACGTTTGAACGAAGCTCGCGAGTTGGTTGCAAGTGGAAAATGCTGGAGTGAATGCCCATCTCCTTGCGCATTTTGTAATGGATCTATTCGATATTGTAATATTGCGAAATTGGTAAATAATTTTCGAATGAATAATCCCCTTTTTTTTCACAATGTACCTCAATACGTAGATCGTTTCGTGAGTTTTTTAATTCAATTCGATACGTTTGCGTGTGTTCGTTAGCAATGGCACTGGTTTTTGGAACGAAAAGCTTCTCAAATTGTACGAAATTGTTCATCTGTGGATACGTTTCAAGAAAATATAACGTACGAAGATAGTCCATTCTCAGGTTCGTAAACTATATATTATACATAGTCACTCTGAATATTTCCAATTTGTATTTTATTTTTGCCTTGTCGCCTATAAATTTGTGAATGTCATGGTACTGATTTCAGATCCTGCTGTTTTTGATGAAGTTTCTTTAGTTTTGAATTTATCATTACAATCTGGAGGACAAATATCATTGGGGGGAAAAGTTTTTACCGAATTATTTTGGACGAATAAATTCAAAGATTGGTCGAAGTACGTCTCATACATATATCCATTTTAGTATAGTACCTACTTATGCATAAATGTACTTGGATCAGTGTAGTATCCAATTCACTACTCCTAAATTATAAGAATGCTTGCATCAATTTTTTTAGTAACAACAAATTCAAACGTGGTAATGCTGCGTTTGTCGGATGTTCAATTATTGTAAGACCAAACGTCAAAATTTCAACTACTACGATACACGTAGTTTGTATTTACGCTACGTTACAAAACGAGTTCATTTCTATAGCAGAAAGTTCCAATAAGACGCATTGTTGTCCAACTTGCATGGAACCAGTATATGAAACGAGACCTTGCCAACTACGTTATGTCAAACATATACCTCCTTATCCGGATTTATGCACATGTACGTAAATTTTAATTTCCCATCATTTCTATTTGACAAACTATTGACTTGATTATTTTTTAAACCAGCAACCGCTTTACAACTAACTATGAATTGCGCGGACAAGTCTCACTGCAGTGACAATGGATACTCGCAGGCGTGGGATGAGGAATACGCCGGCGTGGCAGTTTATCAGACGATCAATGGTTCATTTCTTACAATTATTCGTAATCTTAAGCCGACTCCTTCGCCGACGACTTCGACGCTTTCGCCGACGACTTCGACGCCTTCGCCGACGACTTCGACGCTTTCGCCGACGACTTCGACGCCTCCGCCGACGCCTTCGACGCCTCCGCCGACGCCTTCGACGCCTCCGCCGACGCCTAAGCCAATACCTGATCCGATTTCTCCGACACCTAAGCCAATACCTGATCCGATGCCTAAGCCGATTCCTCCGACGCCTGATCTAACACCTCCAGCGCCTAAGCCAACGCCGGATCCGACGCCTGAACCTGATCCTAACCCTTTTGAGAAATACTGCTTGATATTATTCATTTTGACCTTGATATCAGCGTTATGTTTTCCAAGTGTAATTATACTGCGCTGGAAGAGTATTCCACCCGAGACATCCACTCTGCCTTCCCTGTATTTATCTTCGTCTCAGAAAACACCGAATGAAAATGCAACAACTGAAGGTTCTGAAAGAAGTGAAGACGATTTGCCAGAAGTGTCAACGCCAAAACTCAAACCGTCAGGGAATTTCGAGAAGGTACCTAAATGAATAGTTCATCTTTACGAATGATCCTACCATGGTAATTTGTTTTTATTTTTGTCGAAAAAAGTCACTGTAAAACGGCTGATGGTGGGATTTAGCGTGCTATGTGATAGTCGATGAAACCAAGATACGCGATAGGAAAAACGCAATATTAAATTTTTATTTTGAATTTTTTTTTTTTTTTTTTTTTTAAAATCAAAATTGGCAATACTTACCGTTGCCAAGAACTAGTGGCTGCTGTTTGCTCAATTGATCGATTAAAATTTTTCAAAACTGAATTGAATGGTCGAAACTGTTGAAACTTTGCCGAATGCTTCAAGCTTCAATTAATTGGGTGTGATGCATAGTGAGATGTGTAAAGATGAACATCAAAATGATTACTTTCTTATCAATAAATGATGTATTTCAAACTCAGCAGTTTTCAAAAAAGAGTGAAAGAAAATTTCAATTTATTTATTTGTTATTAATTTGTCTTCATGATTAATTCAACTTGCGACTTTGCAGTTAGCAGTTGCAAAGATAGACGTTCACGTTCATTGTACTTGTGTGGTGAAGGCAATTCTTTTCTAAGCTGAATAATGTCGCGATATCAACCTGTTGCTTCGATTACGCGCAGCTCTGTTGTCAAGTTTTTACCGCTGAAGTTGGTTCTAGTCACGTTGTTACTCTGTCGTAAGTGTTATCGTATATCACGTCTTAGGTATACTTAATAGGCGAATGATGGAAACATTGGCAAGGTTTACTTTTTACTTTATATTTTCACAGTGATGCTCATCAGAAATGGCGTATTCCAGCGGATACATCTCGACGATATGATTAATATCGTTTCTCAAACTAATTTTTCCCGAGTTGGAAGTCAAAGTCAAAACATATGTCAACAAGTGTTGGGAAATCAGCAAACGTACCCGGAAACACCTTACGTTTATTTTTACTGCGTAGCTCCCGCAAATTTGTCACCTTTGGTGATTAATATTTTTATTAACTATTAATGCACGAATTACTGTTCGTAATGAGAAATAGTTACTCTAATCGATGTTATTTTCCCGTTCAGGTCGTAAAACCGTATGTTTCCAATTGTTCTGGATTCGATTGCTGGGAAAGCCAGTTGACTGACGCGAGTAAAGTTGAAATCTTAAGAATTATGAATTCTTATAGAAGTAAGGTAGCCGAGAACAAATGTAAAAAATGGTGTAAATCTAATGAATATCGAGTGATATATGAATTGGTGAGTGGCTGTTAATAACTACTTATCAAGTATCTACTCAAGTTATTTATCGATGGATTTTTGGTACTTATTGTTTAATGTTTTTCGCTTTATTTGATGCAGAGATGGAACTATGATATAGAACAGCAAGCACTCAATATGATTCGAAGTTGCTCACGTGAAACAGTGCTGTTGAATCAAAAAATCATTCGCCCCGGTTATGATCAATGTAAGTCAGTTTTGATTACTCGTCTCGTTTCCAATATTTTTCTTTTTTAAACCGACAATAACGTTTTCAATTGGAAGTGACCCCAGGCGGCACGACTATTCGAGACGTCGTACTAGTTACTTTTGCCACTCGAACGGGACTTCAGCGTGAAATGAGAAAAATCCTTTGGAAGTTGATGAATGAAAATTATCTGCACGATTGGAACGAAACGTACGAATGATTAGAGTTACAGTAGGTACTATGTATAGTCATACTGGTGTGACACAAGGTACCAACATTTGTTTTTGTTTTTCAGCACGTCGAAATTCAGGCGAGGTGAAATGATAGACTTTGGTTGCGCTTATATTCTTCGACGCAACGTCGACGTCAATACTTCTTTAGGTGAAGAGGTACGATCCGGAAACGTGGGGCACCTCGCTTGCGTATTTTTTGCTCCTGTATTTGCTCTAAATCCTAAAAAGGGGCCCCCTAATCGTGAGAGTTGCCTTGCGACCTTCCCGTGGTCATCACAGTATATTGTTTTGAATAATGCGAGTGATTATTTTCCATCGCTGTGCCGCGGTTAGTACCTATGTCCTAGAAAATTTACAATTTGAAAACATTAACGATAAAATTATCATTTTTTTTGTAAAATGAAAAATCTATACCTAATTTACAGGTGTCCTTAGCATCGATACGGGAGCGGATTTGGACTGCGTATTTTCAGATTTTGAATTTTGCGATTCATCTCATCCTACCAAAAATCCGGTTACTTGGCGAGAAAATCCGTACGGATTTAGCCTAATGAGTAATATTCAGAGGAAAAACCCACAAAAACCCGAATTGAACGCTTGGAATACCACCTGTAATTATCCCAAGGATATACCAATTGCGAATAAAGAAGGACCAGACATTTATAATTACAATTGCACTCTAAAACAAGAAGTGGTAGCGTAAAATTTAATTTTCGATATCGTTTAATTTTAAAAATCAAAATCGAAGTTTTTGGCTCAGCTCTCTGTAGAAATGTATTCCTTATCGATGACAACGGTGACACCCTCCCCTCCTAATTTCATGTGCAAGGTGAGAAAAAGTTCTAAGCTATTTTCAAGGTGGTCCCTGCGCATGTTTGGTAATTTTTGCCTATCCTTGAAAATGACGATAATATCTAGTAAAATATACTTCCACTCGTTACCAAGAACTTTTAATAATTCATCTGTAGTTAATTCCTACTTTTCTCATCTCAGCGGTTCGGGTACTGGAGTAACCAATTTATAATTTTATTTTTTGCAGCATGTACAAGCTGACTCCAAATTATGTTCGAATTGGAATTGCGAAGATAGTCAGTTGAGAGATGTGACAAGATTGAATATTCTTAAATCACTGAATCATAATCGACAATTAGTAGCAAATGGCCAGTGTTCAACTCAGCCATCTTCTAATTTCTATTGCACCGGTACTAAATACTGTAATATGGCAAATGTGGTGAGTTTTTGTAATGCTAATTTGATGAAACTGGGTGCATTCTATCATTTGCACTGATTCGAGGTTTATTTGCTATAGCGATGGCATTGGTTTTTAGAAGAAAAAGCTTCAGAAATTGTTAAACCGTGCTCTAACCAGGAAGCATTCAAAGAGGAGCAATTCGATGATGAACCTTTTCATGGTATACTAATCAATTATTACTTTTCTCCGATTCAACAACAACGAACTACCTATACAGTTAACGAAAACTTCGTGCCACATAGGTTCCACCGTTTATGAAAGTATCAGTTTGGTTTTCGATTTACCGGCTGCTCGAGGACAAACAGCATTAGAGGAGATATTTTCGAAACTATTCTGGAAAAATGCCTTCAACGATTGGGACGAGTATGTTATGTAGTCCTACTTACGTTAGTAAAACACTCGATTTGCTAATTTTTGATCAAAATTAAAAAATCATTCTATTTTCGCATTATTCTAGCGCCAAAGTTTTTAGACGCGGTAACGCCTTATGGATCGGATGCTCTATAATTCAACGGCCAAATACCACAATACCCGAGATGAACTCAGAGTACAAATTAGACGATGGAGTAGCCACCCATATGACGTGTATTTACGCTGCTCTAAACGATAGATTTGTAGCAACGGTTATGACCCAAGGACCGTGCTGTCAAACTTGTGATCCCAAAATGGTTACTTCAAGTAGTCCATGTCAAGTTTATTTGGTGCCAAATATCGCCCCTTTCTATAATCTATGCACTTGTTAGTAGCCTTACTTCTTTGAAATCTATTCGTACAGGCCGCTGTCTAGAATTACGTTTTTATTTTTCAGCTATTTTACTGGAAATCACGATGAATTGCGAGGTGAACTACTGTGAAAAACGGACAAATACTTCGACAGCTTGGAAAACATCTTACAAGGGGGTAACTATTTTTCAACATGTAAACGGTTCTTTTATAGCACACGTACGGCCCGAGCCTATAACCACTACTACTCCGGAACCCTCAACCAAACCTACCCCAGCTACGACTACGCCGCCTGTCTCTACAAAAAAGTACTGTCGGATTCTGCTGCTGATTTCATTGGTCGTGACTGCCGTTTTTGTACTTTTTATTTCACTCGTGTTCAAGTATTTCTCAGAGCAGAAAACATTTCAATCGAAAAAACCGTAGAAACAACCTCCTACTGCGATCAAGATCGCGTCAAGTTGGTCACTTCTGCTCGATTATGGGGACAGTAAACCTTGAAAAATCAAGTGTCTGTTGACTATTCAGTTTTACGAGATGAAATCTTGGAGAATAAAGTTTTATGAATTAGTAGCTTTTAATAAATAGCGAATCGATTAGGTTATTTGAGTAAAGAAGAGTCTGACTGAGACAAGCGGTATGATGTAGAGTGCTATGACTAATGATTATAATTTGAATGATCATTATCATTCACTGTTATGATAGTGAATGAGGAGATACTTACAAACACAATCCTAAATGTGAATTATTGCTTAAGACCATCAACGAGGGATTAATGTATGAACTTCCTCAGTTTCTTCACCCAATTGTTTCATTTTTACGCTAGACGATGAACGATTGACTGCTAATGCTACCTAAACTAATTGCGATTAGTGATTACTATGATTGAACATTGATTAAAATGACTTGACCGCATCTTAATGTCTACTTAATGGGATTCTTATTTTTTTCTTGACTGCCTCAACATCAATAATAATTCACGTACTTTACAATCCACATAAAAACAAAGCAAATCTTTTCGTGTCCTATTGTAGGCAACACTGAATTTCAACTCGCATTCACATGATTCACATTAAGTCACACAATCCAGCATTCTCATCTCATTAGTTTCAAAATTCATTTTTGATCTTTTATATACATATGTATTAATATTTTTACGTTTTCAAGTTATGTACTTCGATTTTCAAGATGGTTTGGTTTTTAGCATGGTTTTTAGTCATGAAATTCATAGACTGGAATGAAAATTGATTCAACTTTTGTTCGTGATGTAAATTACATGAAATTGAACCACTAACACTGATAAATGAACTTTGAAGCAACATCAAGACAACACGTGAACTAAAATATAAATTTTAATTTACATTTTACATAGTACATATTATCAAATTATAAAACTGGTACATTCAAATACGCAATATTCTAAATCAACATTTCTCTTTTCAAATAACGAATGAATAGCTAATTTTCTTAAAAAATAAAAGGGAAAAAACAAACAAAAGGAAAATGGAAAACAGCAATTTCAACTATTCTTATTGTTTTAGGGAGTTGAATTCCACTCAACCAACTCACTTTCTTCTTTTCAAAACCTTAGGCTAAGTTTTGGCAGCGATTAAAAAATATATTCAACGAGAGATTGACCATAAACCCAAATGATCTTGAGAAAATGAGTTGGTAATATTTCCTCCGTTCGAAAAAACGTTCCATTAATATCGATCCCATCTCATGAATTCAGTTTCCGTTCTTCCGTTCAGACTTCCGATAGCAGAATTATCCAAAGAATTTGTACTCATATACGTAGTATCAGGTGCTTTGGGCACATACTCGGATGAAGTAGTAAACGGTGCCGATGAATGATCTGGAACTCTGTTTTTTTTGTATTTTTTATTCGTCGATTGTAATTGATTTTTGGATTTTTTTTCTTTACTCGTAGCTTGATTCTCCGAGCGTGGTTTGGTTTTCGTTTTATGTTTATTGTACCTGTATTGCAGAACTCTGAACATGTTATCTACGTAATTACGTATGATATCTTTCTTTCTGTCGTCCAATTCACTTTCGACTATATTATACAAAGCTGTAACACTATTGACTCGATCTCGTAAGTCAGGCACATCTTGCTTGGATTTATCTTCACTGTGGGTTGGCGATTCGTCGTCGCCAGACTCGTCGGATATGATTTCATCGAAATTATCATTATTGTCGTCGAGATTTGAAGTTGAAGGTAATTTGTCGGCGTAAGTGTAGGAATCGTACGTATGTTGACTTGGCGTCACGTTCGCGTTGTTTGGTAACTTATCGTATACGTTGGTATTTTTGAAATAAGCTGGCGAAGCGTGAGCTTGATCGTTACTATTGATCGTAATGTAACCGACAGAGCACGTAGAAGAGGTTTTTGTACTATTAGGAACACCAGCGTCGACATTGACGATATCGATCGGGTAAAAATCTTTATTCAGCCGAAGATGATCAGAAATGGCGGAAACTGCTGTTTGGTTTTCATAACTAGAGTAGTTCTGCGTTCTGTAGTTCGATTGGTGAGGTATGTTTGGTACGCTATTGACACAGTAATCGTGATTGTTCACGAGAGAGATAGCGCTCGCTCTGTTTCGTGGGTTTTGTTGAACAACTTCATCAGCGAGCGAAACATTTCTCGGGTTTGGATCTTTGCAAGAGATGTTACCACCAGGGTCGTTTTGATCGAAACGATTCACCATACGTTGGCAAGTTTCGACCCATAAATCACAGCATACATCTTGATCGGTGTTGAAATTTCGATTGTGTTGCTCCAACGACTGTTCGGCACCAGGTTGTGGACGGCAGGATGACGACTGAGCGAACGTTTCGTCTTGATTCGGCATCGGGGCCCGTTTAAAAGTTTTCACGATGTTGTGCAGGTCTTTATTAGTCAGTAAATGCTTGCGTTTGATTTCTTTACCGACGGTGTTACGGATTTCGTTTAGAATAGAAGTAAACGAGGCTCCGCTCTTGATTTTTTCTGAAATTGACAAATTTATTAGAGCAAACCAGGCGTATAATATGGTGACTAACTGAACTTGACCTACCGTAGATTTCACGTTTCTCGTCCATTGTCAGATTTAAATATCTTAAATCGTTATCGTGTCCTGCGTGCGTAGAACAGTAGTTTCCATTAACCAAATCATTTTCTTTGAACCTTATTTCGATGTAAGATGAGCAATATCGCCCTGCAAAAAAAGTTGAAATTTAGATTGAGTGTAAGAATTACGCAGATTGTCTTTTCAAAGCATTTACCTATTTTGCTAGATCCTTTGACCCTGTAAGCCCTCTTTCCATTTGCTTTTGAACGAAAAATACCGGATCTGTGACAAACAAATTTCAACGTCGATATTTGTTCACCTTTCCGACGTTGTTTTCTTAAACCGCGTAACTGAATGAATCTCGAATTAGTACGGATTTCTTCTTCTTTTTTCCATGTAAAGAATTCTACGAGAAGAGATTTAAAAATTACAAATATTATCGACGCGTTTTACGATAGGAATTGCAAATAGTTTACCTGACATATCGTTAAATTGTAGTTTTTCTTCGTTAATTGTAATATTATGCTCAATGGTCAAGTGCGCATTGAGATTTCGAATAGAGTTGAACCTATGACCGCATTGAAAGCAACTAATATTTGTTTTAGTATCGGTCATTTTCAAATGTAAATTTTCGATATGTCGTTTGAGGCTGCTTTTATTAGAAAAAACACATTTACAGTGTTCGCAAGTGAACATGAAAGTGTTGACCGTGGCGCCGATTTCTTCGCTATGTTGATTCACCAAATGCCTATTTAAATTACTTTTATTGGCCAGCTTCTTATTGCAAAAATTACAAAAGTGAGGTCTTCTCGCTACTTTTGTCATTTTGGTAGAATGTTCGCAGATGCTATGTTGTATTAAGATTTTTCTAGTACGAAACGGTTTTCTGCAAACTTCACATATATTCGTATTCTTTTTCAAATCATACGATAACGAAATATGGCTTCTCAATATGTGCACTTTTAAATGACATTTTCGCGAAAATTGTTGCCCACAATATCCGCAATAGCTGCGACTAATCGTATCGTCACAAAGCTCGCAATCGCTGTTGAATTCATTGAAATCGTGACTGTAACTGCTCTTAATTATGGTACGTATTTCTTTTCTGCTTAGCGTGCTCTCCAAACCGAACGAAAAAGATTGCTCGATCCATTCCGCACATTGCTTCGTATGTAACCTGACATCGGAAATATTTGCGAAGATATCGCCGAATTGGAAAACGTCCCAGAAGTCGGTGTTCTGTGACTTGTGCGCAGAGTTTAAATGTAGTTGAAGCTCTTGAAGAGATGTTTGCTGGTTTTCGCAAAGTGCACAGGTAAGGTTTAATTGTGGCAGATGATTGTTTGATAAATGATTACTGTAATCTTGGTAGTTGATGAAGCTTTTCTGGCACAAATTGCAGTGCACACTCGTATGATGTTTCATGATGAAGTTGAGCCCGAACTGGTGTCTTGTTGTCGACGCGTAAAGATCATTTGGATTTCATTCTTCCGGTTAAAGGGTAAGTGCGTTGTTCAGAAGATTTTAAATTTCTAACATTACGAGTCTCGTCGAAACTGTTCGGAAATGATCACACTGCAATTCTCAAAATGCAATAAATGTAAAATTAATCAGAACTGCACTTATTTCCCATAATTTTTCAGTACGGAAAGCTGAACGCTGAACTAACTCAAGTTACTATCAATATTTTTATGAGTTTGAAATTTTTCAATTTTTTGATAAACAAAAGTTAAGTTCACACATTTGAAGCAAAACAAAGCCAATAATGTTGGGTCTTTGGAAGTGAAAGATAATCATGCCAGCTGACATTTTTAATTTTTTAAAATTTTTTATTTTTCTTGAACCTTTCTTATATGTATGTATAGCTTCTTAACTTTTTTCCCTGAAAAAATTATTTAGAAATTAATGAAATGAATTAAAGTTTCATTGTTCATGAATTGGTAACACCGAAGTAGTTGTCCTCTTCTTCCGTCAAAAACATTCATCATGGAGTTTGCGTGATGAGCTGTGTTTAATTTAATAGTTCGGTTAGCAATTCGGATAATATGTGATTTTCGCGGCATTTGTAAAGGCTCATCAGCTTTGAGCTTTTGAAACAAGCATTGTTCATTTTTTATTCAAACTTGCGGTAGCATCCGCGCTGAATATATCGCTTTTGATTATTTTCCTGCGCTCTGTGCTTGAAAGATCATCTCGATAAAATTGAAGCATACCTAGACCTACATGCAAAGCGGACATTCTCCCTGTTGCTTCGGTTTCGGTAAATTCTGATTTAATTTCACCAATAAATGTTAATTGCATTTTTACAGGCGATAATTATGAATGATCGTGCCTTCGTTAAGACCTTTAGATGTTAAAATTTTCGTATCCATTGTCGTCGTGTTTCGTCGTTGGTTTCGTCGTCTGCACGTTCCTAGTTGATTTGTTGTGACTCAGGCTTGAGCTTGGACCTTTAAATCTTGGAATTATGGTGAGTTTTTCATAGTACCTATCATACAGTGCATTTGTAGTTACAGCTTTGTCTATTAATTCGGATGTCGGACCAAGTTCCGACACTTCAAAAGAATTTATTTCAAGTTCCAAATTACAATGTAAAAAACGTCAACAGTATAAAATATAGAAACTAAGCACGAATTTTCAAAGAGCGCGCTGAAGTTACCGTTGTGCAACTATAGAGCAACAGGGCCATAGCGGGTAGCACATTTTAATACCAGTAACAACGATTCAGACAGTTTGGTACCGCGAATTAAAGCCCGCCGGTTGTGTTTAGTGTTGTGAATGTAAATTGTTACCAAATACATCAAGTTAGAAAGAATCACATACAGCTTCCCAGCGTAATACTGTAAGTTTTACTTGCCTCGTTTTATTCGGTACCTATCAAAAAATGCATATTTTTTCTTCAACTTGCCGAGTTGTGTTGAAAGTGTATGACTTTGATTTGTGGTCATTTTCAAGAACTGCAACTGGTGTGACGAGGATAATTTCATTTTGTCATGTTTGAGAATGACGATAAACCAATCTTTCCTTTGGTTAAATTGTTTTCATTTGAAATAATTTCGTTCGTGGTCGTTCTTGAAATTAACTTCTATCTAGATCGAGCGTAAGTTGGCGGCTCTGGCGGCATCTTTTTTTTTCGCAACACAACACGCTGTAACGCAACGTTGTACAACTTGCATTGTTTTACACACTTTCAGTATTACCTACATTACTTTGTTTATAATAATTACAGGATAAAAAAATACGTGAATCACAGGCATCACGAGGAAATAGATAAAACGCAAAAGCACTTTGAAAATTTTGAAGCTTGCTTGTACAGGTTCATAGAACGTTTTTTTTTCTTTTGTAAAGTTAATTTCAGACATAGGACACGGTTTAAAAATAAATTTAAAACGTTTCTGCTGGCTTATTTTTTTAGTTTTCTTTATATCAACTTATGGCAGGCTGCTCCTAGTATTTTCAGCCTGTAGAGCAG
>FIZT01011468.1:0-11485 GCA_900065295.1 Paracoccus marginatus | reverse complement strand
TTTTATCCGTTTTTCACTTACAGGGGGTTCTCTCAAAAACCAAGGGGGTGGGGGGTCTAAAACTTTGGTCATGAATGTTTCTTGGTAGTACCCATCTACCACCCAAATATCAGCCCTGGATCTCTCCGGGGCAGATTCACCATGGTTGTCTCCCTATGCCCTTTCGAATAACTTTCAATTTTTTCAAAGAAATTCTAATTTTTGAACAATTCTCAGCTTTTAAAAATTTCGAATATGTGGCCGTACAATTTTTAGTGAATCACTCGATTTTATGCAATTTTTTTTTTGGTTTAGTAAAATGTACCTAGTAGCAAAATATAATAATTTTTATTTGAACAATATTTTTCTAACCACACGAAATTGTTTTTTCAAAATTTTAATGCAACTAATAAGTATTTATATCTTCAAATGAAAATTTACAATTTTTTCATTTTTTCATTTTTTTTCATTTTTTTTTTTTTTTTTTAAATAAAAGTTTTCAATAAATTTTAATTTAGAAAAAGTTCTAATTTATTAGTGAATCACTTCAACTTGTGATCGGATTTTTTTTTCAATACTTCATCCCCCCCTCCTCCTCAACAATAGCCTCTCCTGGTAAGATACCAAAAATGCGCAAAAAGTTAGGAGGCTCTTTCGAAATTACAAACTTATTTAGTTTTTTTTTTTTTTTTTTTTTTTTTTTTTTCTAGTGATAATCTCAACTCTGTGAGTTTTGATTGATTATTAAAATTATTTTTCGAAATTCGATTTTTTTTCAAACCTATCGAAGACGATGAAAAATGAAAATTAATTAAGAATTGATTCGCAAGATGAATTAATCATTCAAAATCTTCTCAACTTCATTTAAAAATCACAGAAATACCGAAGGCACCTCAATTAATACCTAATACGTACTTTCTCCTTTTTCCAAATCTGGCACCGTGTTCGAGGTGGCTTTTCCCAAAAGCATGAACGTCACCGCGTTATGCAAAATGAAAATCGGATCTTTTTCCTTTTTATCTAATAACGCTATTAATTTCTCTTTCGCCGCGTCCAAGTCGTCTGAAAGCAATTCAAACAAACACGGTTCAACTCGTTGAAATACGAGCTTATCGTAGGGCACATCGTGTAATGTAATCTACAGCACGACGTTGAATGTTGAATTTACCCGGCGAACATGTAACCGAACTGAATGCGTGATCGCTCATCGCGTTAATTACTTGATCGAGTACTTCTAGGCATCGTTCTGTATTGGTAAAAAAAATAATAAAAACTGGTAAAGTTCAATTTTCGAGAGATTTTGAAATTGAAATACGAGTTTTCAAGTACCGTAGAATAAATTCCGCTGATTCGAAGAATCGCTTTGGATTTGTTTCAATTGAAAGCTCAATTCGGCCTTAGAATTGATCGATTCTTGTAGTTTACTCTCGAGAAGCGATTTCTCTTTCATGGTCCATTCCATTTTACACATTAGGGCCTGCAAAAACACGCATAATCGAGGGTTAAAAATTCATATTCGACTCGAATACGATAAAATTATCGATTGGTGAGACGATATATGTACTTCATTCTGTTCGGTAGCCGCATCGGCGGTCGCTTGCAACGTGGCTAGTTCCTCTTCGAGTTTGGTTCTTTCGGCGATTTCGAAATCGATATTTTTCACGTTGGCTAATTGCTTGTCGACGTCGGCTTTCTGCGTAGGTAAATCAAAGTACCCGGGAGTTTATTCGAGTTCGTAATTGGTAATAAATATTTACAAAAGAAGACGCTCTCGTCGCTATATATTCGATAGACGAGAAACATGCTCGACTAGAGCTATAGGCAGAGAAGGCCTATCTGTGTACATTTTTAATGCGATCGCATTCCCATATGGTTGCGGTGTACGCGCGTTTATTTACACGTTCGTGAATACCATATCCACACTTCCTTATAATGAGTTACGAATAAGACCTCGCGCTATATACGTATGCGGCTGCTGCCTCTGCCTCTGCTGCTGGTGCTCTGAGGCTATGTACGTACGTACGTACGTACGTATACCCACATGCGTGTAACCTGTTCAACCGAGACCCATATTTTTTTCAACCAAGCGTAAAGGACCTACACGACTTATTTACACAATTTGTCGGCTGTCGCCCTCTTATCGTATCCGAATTCTCGAATTTTCCATTCCTCGATAAACTAAGTAAACAAACAACGTGTTTAATTTCTATCCAACGTCTCGAGACGTTAACCGCGAGCTCTAAAATAAGTATGCATACGTAGTGATTCGTCGTATACGTATAGAGAGGCTATAATATGTATTATCATGCGCAAAAGCTGTAAAAAAATACATGATCCTGTTTGAGAAATTATTTACATTTTCGAGGAACCTTCGAAGCCATACAAATGTAGCGAGAGCGTCTAGTATAATATCGAGTATCAGCAGCTTAGTAAACGTGTAGAAGAGAGAGAGAGAGAGAGAGAGAGAGCGCGAAAGCCTTCCAGATTTTTGCCGCCAAATACACCGTTATTTCATAAACCTTACAATTGAATGGATTAATTTATTGGCCGCCCTGGCAAATTTGGTCATTTTGTCGCTACCTTTGAGTTCTTTTTCGATACCTGCTTTCTAAACATATAAATAATAAACGCGATCAGTGGGTTTCGTTCGGTGGTGAAGTCGTAGCTGCCGGCTGGCGGACGGCTGAAATCTGAAACTGGGCGAGTATCGAATGCCGAAGACCTTCGATGGGGTTCGTTTACCTGTCTTATTAGCTGTATATGTTCTTCTCGCAGTTTACTGTAAACTTCTTTCAGTTTGTTGAATTTTTCTTCGAGCACTTTGGCTTTTTCTGCAACGAAATAACGAGGCGAGGCGATTAGATTTTTTTACGATTTCAATTTCGGGTGCTGGAAATTATTTTCAAGGTTCTGGCGTCGAACGCTAGTCATTTTATTTTCGGTCGAATTCGAAAAAGTGGCCAGAGTGAGGGACAAAAGCTGAGGAAAATTTGGAAAAATTATTTTGAAATTTTGTCAGTTCTCGAGAAAACGAGGAAGTGAGAAAATAATTTTACATTTTTTTGAAAAAAGCTCTTGCATGTGAAGAATTGAAAATTTTCAACATTTTGTAAAAATGGAAAATTATGAGAAAATTTAAAATTTTAAAATTCCGTGAAAATGAAAAATTTTATAAAAATAAAAAATTCGGTAAAAATGGAAAATTTTGTAAAAAAATCCAAAATTTGAAAAACAGTAAAAATTGGAAATTTTCGAAATTCCGTGAAAAGGAAAAATTCCGTGAAAATTGAGCATTTCGTAAAAAATGAAAAATTATGTAAAAATGGAAAATTATGTAAAAATAAAACATTCTGAAAAAATTGAAAATTCTGTAAAAAAAAATGTAAAACGAAAAATTCTGTAAAAATGAAAAATTTGATAGGAATGTAAAAATTGAAAATTCGAAATTCTGTGGAAATGGAGAAATCCGTAAAAGTAGATAATTCTGTAAGAATTGAGCATCTCGTAAAAATGAAAAATTCTGTAAATATAGAAAATTCTGTAAAAACAGAAAATTCTGTAAAAATTGAGCACTTCGTAAAAATGAAAAATTCTGTAAATATAGAAAATTCTGTAAAAACAGAAAATTCTGTAAAAATTGAGCACTTCGTAAAAATGAAAAATTCTGTAAAACTGGAAAATTCTGTAAAAACGGGAAATTCTGTAAAATTTAAAAATTCTGTAAAAATGGTAAGTTCTGTAAAAACCGAAAATTCTGTAAGAATTGAGCATTTTGTAAAAATGGGGAGTTCTGTAAAAATTGGGTATTTCGTAAAAAAAAAAATTCTGTAAAAATGGAAAATTTTATAAAAGTGGAAAATTCAGTAAAAACAGAAAATTCTGTAAAAATTGAGCATTTCGTAAAAATGGAAAGTTCTGTAAAAACGGAAAATTTTGTAAAAAAAGAAATCTGTAAAAATTGAGCATTTCGTAAAAATGGGGAGTTCTTTGAAAACGGAAAATTCTGTAAAAATTGAGTACTTCATAAAAATTAAAAATTCTGTAGAAATGGAAAATTCTATAGAAACGGGAAATTCTGTAAAATTTAAAAATTCTGTAAAAATAGGTAAGTTCTGTAAAAACGGAAAATTCTGTAAAAAAAAATTCTGTAAAAATTGAGCATTTCGTAAAAATGGGGAGCTTTGTAAAAATTGGGTATTTCGTAAAAAAAAAATCTGTAAGAATGGAAAATTTTGTAAAAATGGAAAATTCTGTAAAAAAAAAATGTAAAACGAAAAATTCTGTAAAAATGGAAAATTCGAAATTCTGTGGAAATGGAGAAATCCGTAAAAGTAGATAATTCTGTCAGAATTGAGCATCTCGTAAAAATGAAAAATTCTGTAAAAATTGAGCATTTCGTAAAAATGAAAAATTCTGTAATAACGGGAAATTCTGTAAAATAAAAATTCCGTAAAAATGGTAAGTTCTGTAAAAACGGAAAATTCTGTAAGAATGGAAAATTCTGTAAAAATGGAGAATTTTGTAAAAACAGGAAATTCTGTAAAATTTAAAAATTCTGTAAAAATAGAAAATTCTGTAAAAATTGAGTATTTCGTAAAAATGGAAAGTTCTGTAAAAACGGAAAATTTTGTAAAAAAAGAAATCTGTAAAAATTGAGCATTTTGTAAAAATGGGGAGCTCTGAAAAAACGGAAAATTCTGTAAAAATTGAGTATTTTATAAAAATTAAAAATTCTGTGAAAATGGAAAATTTTGTAAAAATAGAAAATTCTGTAAAAATTGAGAATTTCGTAAAAATTAAAAATTCTGTAAAAATGAAAAATTTTGTAAAAGTGAAAAATTCTGTAAAAAATCAAAAATTCAATAAAAAAAAGTAAAAATTGAAACTTTTTAAATTCTGTGAAAAAGAAAAATTCTGTGAAATAGGAAAAATCTGTGAAAGTTGAAAATTCTGTAAAAAATAAGCATTTCGTAAAAATACAAAATTACGTAAAAATGAAAATTTCTGAAAAAATTGAAAATTCTGTAAAAATTGATTATTTCGTAAAAAAGAAAAATTCTGTAAGAATGGAAAATTTTCAAATTCTGTAAAAGTGGAAAATTTTGTGAAAATTGAAATAAAAACAAATTTTAGCAATAAACAAAAAGTTTTGAAGCTTCAAAGTTTGTGTGAAAGAAAAAAAATTAAAATTTAGTCCCTTCATCTTTCATTCCATAAAAAAATTATGGGCCGAGTTCGGCCTTTCGTGATCATTTAAAAAAAAAAAAAAAAAAACTATAGATCCGCCGATTTAATCGGCCAAGTCGATGCTGATTCAAAATTAAAATCCATTTCAAGTCATGACTCTAGAACCATCCAAAGTTGAGGTCTTAAAACTTTGGGAATTAATGTAACCTATCCAACACCGAAGTGTCAAACCAAAAACAAAAAGCTCTAGGGCCGATTCAACCTACTCATTTTCTTGTGATATTTGAGGCATTACTTTTGGGTACCTCGAACCAGCACAAGGAAAAAGTTGGAGATGAATCGATTGGGATACTTTATATGGGTAAAGATTGTAGCCATTCTCAGGCGATGATTTCCCTACGCGAATTCGACCAGACGATGAACGACTCATTCTATCGTATTAGGAGTTTTACCTTCGGAATCTGGTATTTTGGAAATTTCTTCAATTTGCATTGTTAACGATGCGATTTCTGCTTTCAAAATATTCATTTGTTCTTCCTACGCAAATGAAATCGAATTGGCAATTTAATCGAATGTAAAATATTTATTTTAGAGGTTTCGAATTCACCAACCTTTTCTGATAATTGTTCTTCGAGCGAAATTATTTTACGTTTCAACTGCAATACCAACGATTGAGTACCACTTAGTTCGTTTTGCAAATGTTCGATCAATTGGTCTCTGAAAAAATATCGATACGATTGATTGACAAGCGACAAAGAAGGTAAAATTGCATTTGAAATAATCTACGACCGAGCTGGCGGTTTTCAAGTCGCCATATTTATCATTAGCTAATAGGTATATGCTAGTCGTGTGAGCGGAAACGAATGCATTGCGAAGATAACACCATTAACGCCCACCTCTCATCTTTCATCAGAGCGATATTTCGTTCTCGGCATTCAACGACGCGTTGTTTTCATACAACAACGCAATTGAAACGGCTCGTGCAAAAATGCGAAAGTTTACAGTTAGAAAAACTGCGAGAATTTTTTTTTCGCATCGATTACTTCACCGCGGGAATATTCGCAACGAGCACGTAAATTACACGCTCGGCTGTCGTACCAGCGCAGCTGGCTGACACGATGTACGTAGAATTTACGAGCACGGCCAACCAACCTTTGAGCGATAACATCGGGCGACATGGATCGACTGCAGTTTTGACTAGATTCGCTGGACACGTCGACCAGGTCGTTGGATATCTGCGACGCGTCCGGCTCTTCCTGCGGCAGGATCACGACAGGTGTGACGTACGAACGTAGTTCGGCTTGTACGAGGATATTGGGCGGATTCTGCCAAAATTCACAGGCGTCGTGAAAATATGAACTACGACGCGAAAACGGGGAATAGTACACGCGTCCCGATACGTACTTCCGGCAGCAGAGGTATTTGAATAAGATTTTTGAAATACTGCAAATTGGACGCCGACAGATAGAAATGCCTGAGACGTTGGAACTGTTTAAGGAATCTTGTCCGGTGCCCGGACAGCACATCTGGCGGTAATTGCGCGTGCAACTTGAATAATATCTTGACGCAGTAGTCGTACAGTTGAGACGAATCTTGAATACATTGTATGAGAGGCGCCAGCCTGCACTGGCCGCTGCTAGTCATCGAGTTCGAACGTGACATATCCAACGAGCCGAAAACTAGAAATAAATCGTACGTGATTGCGGACGAGTCGCTTAGGTAATTATCGCGCTAATTCGTCGCCATCTTACTCGACTCTTGCAGCGATAAAATCTCGTCCATGTAGTCGAACATTTCGACGGCCATTTGGAAATAATTATTAATATCGTTTTCGCTGATTTTCTCCAAGTCTTCGGCGGATACCTGAAGGTTGCCCGGGAATCCGGGATTTTTCTGGTGGAAGTCCAATTTCACCAGCAACAGTTGACAATACTGGTGGATTAGTTTACCATATCCTTCCTTCAAGTGGCACTGCACAAAGAGTAGAATGAAAGACAAACGTTACGAATGATTGATGTAATCGTATTGTATGGATATTGTTTTATATAATTACGTATAACGTATACCGACCCATAGTTTACCCAAGTCGCCTATTTTACTCTTATGCCTATGCGAGTGAGGTATGGTATTGGGATGACCGTCGCGTAGAACCTTATGCAAAACATGGCAGAATTTCCAAGCAGCTATTCTGTTCTCTTGCAAAGGCAGTTTCATCACGCATTGCCAAAACAGCTCCGGACTTTTATCTCGAAACGTGCCCATAATTGCGACTAATCGGCTGGTTAAGGAATAATATATATTTTCGTTTGTAAATTTTTATGCATAGTAAAATAACTAACGCGCATACACGTGTCGCCACAGTCGTCGTGTTTGTTTTAACGCGTGTAATACTAACACAACATAACTTTCACATCATCTCGACCGTTATCTTAATGTAGGTATTTAATTAAACTCCAGACGACGAGCGCATTAATCGTAACGGAGTACTCTGCCTTAGTTCCATATCGTACATATTTTATATTATTAAATTCGCCCGATTAGTACGCGAATTAGCGTCGTACTTCGACCTACTGTTCGTCGACCTGTTTTTATTTATTTTTCAATCGGAAAATTACACCTAAAGCTTCGTTAATTGCCTCGAAAATCGATCGCCAAGCACGCGTATGATTCATCTGCTAATCTCGCTGATAAATTCTACCTTTCTCGGCGCAGTTTTTTTCTACCTATAATGCGAAGATTACAAAGCGGAAATTATACGTGTGATACTTTCAATGAGAGGCCGCACGTTCGCACGATACAACAACTCATTCATATAGATACGTACGACGATTACATTCATACGCGAATTATACGACTACGTTGGTAAATTATTATCAATTGAAAGGATACTCCTGACGTGTTTCTCTTTAACAGGACTTTCGGCATTATTAATCGCTTTACTAATACTGGCTGCCTAAACACACGGTAACATAGAATACATTAGTACACATAGTAAATAACAAACAAATTACCAGGCAATATTAACGTATTAGAAGCTATAATCGTTACTAATTTAGGTAGGCAGAAAAAAGAACAACGCAAAACACACTCGAACCATATATAAATTAAATCGAGTCATTAGTACGAAGTTTCACTCGAAACGTCAACTGGTTATTTTCAGTTTCGACAGATGTGTTTGTGGGCTAAAATGACGAATCTGTTCCGCCAACTTACTTGAAACTTTTCGAAATTTTCTCTCTCCAACTCGAGGCTGGTTTTCCTTTGGGGTAGAACTCGAGGAAGTGATAACGATGACATGGTTCGAATACGATTCACGCTATACTGATGTCTTTACGACTACTCTACTTCTATCCGGAATACATATTGTATGTAGCATGAAAGTAAACACGACGAAGAACTGACACCGAACTATAACATTTTAGAACACTCGACACGAAGATACGGCGCTGCCGAACAATAAATCACATCGGATCGCGAATGAATAGCGATCGATATTATCACAGCTGAAATAAACGATCGCCAGCGATCGAATAATTTGTACTTTTTGAACGAACGCACAAGAAATCGACGACGCGAAATTTATCAAAATTAGCTACTACTCTACTACTATCACACATTTTTCATTGAACGGTGATCAGCGCCAGTTGTTGCGCTAGCGGAAGGCGATTTCTAAAGAAATAAGAATGTCAGCCTAGAGATGGCGCTACGTCATTGATAAAACGACAGAGAGACTCAGAGAGAAAAAAGAAATCCCAAGACTCGATATTTTGTTGTCCTCTTCTTCTCGTTTTCTCAGAATATATGAGAAGGAAGAATTTTCGTCAATTTTTGTAATAATAATATTCTAAACTGATGTCATAAGATTGATAAATGATGAGTAAGCGAGAAATACTTCGGAGTATTTAACCACTGGAGGCGGTTAAATTTCCGTCATCGTTTCATCATCGTAATAATATTCGTAGAAGAAGTTCCACTTCTCGAAAGATGGAAATAGAAGAGAATTAGTTTCAACTTTTTTGATAGGTGAATTAAAAAATTTAGATTATTTTCGAAAATATCGTACGAAATTGACATTGAAATATTGAAAAAAAAAATACTCAATCGCGATAGCGATTATTGATAATCGAAGTGGAAGTGGACAAGGCGAAGGTCTCGTCTGCGTGTTCCAATGACTTGATAAATTAATCACAGAGAATACTTAAATAGGTGATGAAAAGAAAAACATACCAGGTATTCTCGATAAGTATCTACGTGTTCTTCGTTTTCTCGAGTTTGTTTGTACATACATAATGTAGTATACATACCTATGTAATTTCATTGATGAATACATTTACGTTGTAATTTTTTTTTTTTTCATTTAGAAAAGCTTCACTTCTAAGTAATTTCTCCCATACCTATAGCTGACGCGATAACCTTGACAATATACCTGCGTATGTGTAGTATTCCAATCGAATCTTTTCTTTTTAAATATACCTGTACCAGTGATTATGTACCCACCTTATATAGGTAGCGAAGTAAAAATACAAACACCTCGACGATTATCATTCTTAGTTTAACAATGGGTCAGAGAGACCTTTCAGAAATTCGAACCTCACCTTCGGATAATTTTAAACCGACGGATAGAGATAGTATACCTGCGGTGTAAAGTAAACCCACGCTATAAGAACAGATGTTACGATGAAGATACGTAGCATAAAAATATAAAATCATAATTTCGAGATTCAGGTATCCGCTGCTTTCTATATAGTTTCTTTCATCTCGAAAAAAATAATATGGGCACGCATAAGCATGGGCATTTATTGTAGAGTGATCATTGATTAAGCCCTCACCTCTTCTGAAAAAAAACAATTCATCTTTAATAAAAAACAAATTTCATGGAAAAATATAGACTCTAATAATTCTTATCAAATCAATACAACAGGTACAACGAATACAAATTCATCAAGTTCAGCTTCATTTTTTAACTCTTTTTGAAAAATTTGAAAATTTCATTTGATACATTTGAAGCTTTCGTTATGAAAACTGAAAACAGCCATAGTCCATTGCGACATTTTCACAATGGACTATGGCTGTCTTCACAAGAGAACTCCCGTAGGTAGTTATTATGAAAATACATAGGTATTTATTTTAAAATCATTTTTAAGCAAATAATTATTTTAAAAAATGTGATTTTCTTGAAAATTTATGGATACATTGGGAGTCAAACACTTTTATAGGTACAAAGATCTTCCTTTTTTTATTTCATATAGTAAACTTACACAACTCCCAATTCCTCTGTCACAAATACCACTTAGGATGAGTCCTTTTTTGACTTCTTCTGCTGTTAGACTTCCGGTGTACCCGTGAATTTTGCCGCTTGTTATCGTACGAAGTTCGCCTACCAACTCACAGAATTCTAAGACAGGTATATGGTTTAGCACCAAAAAGTTTCGGGTATTTTGAGCAAATTTACTGTCGCAAATTAACAAGAAAAACAACCACATAACGGTATGTATACTGGTAGATGGTTCCAACGAAACCGTATTATTAGTATGGGTTTCGCCGGTAATATTCATTTTGAAAGGTTGTTTAGGATTTTTCAATTCTTTGATCATATTTTCTTTTGAGGGGAAAATGCAACCGATCTGCATGTAATTTTCGCAATCAACGAGAAATGCACGTACGATCAAAGGTGATTCTATTTTTATAATTTCCTTTTTCAATTCATCCTGCAAAAAAAAAAAAAAAATGAAGTAAAGTTTCTTTTCTGAAGGAAATGTTGATAACATGGATATGCTTTTTTCCTTTAAAACAGGTAGTTGATCTGACTTTATGATATTTTTCAAAATTATGACTGTGAGGTAGATAGGCAAATTATTTTTTAAAAAAAATATATATATATCACAAAGTCAAAATAAAGCTATGGAAAAGTCATGAAGTCAGTTCCGGCGGGTTGCCTACATGGACCGTCATTAAGAGGTCAGCCGTGATGCGAGGCCGTCACTCCTTCATTACGCCTCCCTCCTCCTCCGAAAAAAATTTCCAAAATATCAGAGAATTCGCACAAAATATCAGAAAATCAAAAATTTGAGATTGCTGGGCAATTTTTAAAAATACATATTTAAAAAAAAAAAATGGGATTCAAGATAGATAGGAGGATTACTTGAAAAAAAAAAAAAGATTGCAAAATATCAGAGAATCCTAAACAAAAATCATAAAGTCAAAAAGGGTATAGCCCATTAAGTATGTGAATCGGCCCTGAGAACGGATTTTGAAATTTTCTAGTGGAAATTGGTCCTTATGGTCTAAAAACCCCGTGACAAAATTTTTAGCTCCCTAC
>FIZT01011464.1:0-10623 GCA_900065295.1 Paracoccus marginatus | reverse complement strand
GAACCCCAATTTTTTGTCCCCAACCGGTTTCTTATTCTGCGGACACCCTGTATGAACGATCGAAAATTTGATCATCGATCTTCGATGTACTCATCGCTATAAAAACAATGCCGTTTCAACCATCCTTCTGTCTCTTTTCTGTCCCGAGATATGAGAAGTGGACAGGACTTTTGGGTCATACTGTATAAGTCGCCTCTAATGTATATGATATATATTTCCTACAAACCTGGTATTACTTACTTCAAACACAAACTGTACTTCGAACACTTGAAGTACCTACCTATCGTAACTTTTTGTGCGTTCCGAATTGATACGCCAGTATGGTACGATCGGCATTTTATATTCTATTAGTCGTTTCAGCCATCAAAGCAACACCGAATTCTTACTTCAACAGCGTAGTATCAGATCTCGGCAAATGGATTCCCTTTCCATCGGTAATATCTTCGTCGTAATAAGGTACCTTTGTACTTAGGTGTAAATACATTCTTGGATTGTTCTGAAACCCAATTTCACTTAAGAATTCCGAAAATGAGTCCGTTGAAGTCACCAATGAGAAAGTGCCAAACGTACTTCACCGAGTTCTTAACGCATCCACGAGTAATAAAGATGTCGAAGTTGTAAAAAATCGTGACGAATCAGTGCCAGTACACGATCTTCAACATCACCTTGGTGATGAAGTAATTCAATCATCAATTATTTTTTTTTTTAAATATACTTATTTACCCAAATACGTATTCTATTCACACGATTAGAAAAGTGAGAAAGAACGCTTCGAATGATTATCAAATTTATTATATGTTGCATTTTTGGTTGTTTTTTTTTGTGATCAATTTCAGAAAATTCAACCATCTGTATACGACACTTCAATAGAAAAAATGAAAGTAAGTAACTATCTGATATTTTAGATACTTAGGTATAAAAAATGGCTAGGTATAAGTTTGAAGAAAGATAGGTACCTACACATAAAGGATTGTGTACCCAACAGGTTCTTGCAAAAGGTATTCGGCACGTTGTCAACGACTTGGGATTAGCAGGTAGTTCACAACGAATGAGATCAGTAAGTTGGCAATTTATTCAAATGAGAATTCATGATAATTTGAAACCTTAGACAAGAATATATTTTTTAGGTTGGAGCCTCCGAAAAAAGTGGATTCATGAGTACTTTGAAAAATGTTAGTATGTATTAGGCACCCACTAGCTATAGCATAAAAATATATGTACGGTTTACTTAGGTAACATATATATAGGTATACTCATGTCCTTACACTGGACCATACTACTAGGTAAATAAAATCAATTATTTTATTTGGATAATTTTCTAGTTATTCTGCTCATGTTCATGCGGATTGTTTTGCGAGAACAAGGACGAGGATGAGGAAACACGAGTAAGCTTAGTTATAATGTGATTACGTGATTAGGTATATTATAGGTGCATGAATCGCATACGTCAGCGCTTTTCATTCTCGTCTGTCGTCTAATTTCCTCGCTCGAGTTTCTTGTTCGCAATTTATTTCGTTGATCGTTAACGAGTAACGAATTCTTCATTCCCGGCATGTGGGTATTTTACCCATCGTGCTCGCTTTCCCCTTCAGCCTACCTTGGCCAAACATATAGCGTAATCACTTTCAAAACTGCGTGGCATACCAACCTATATTAGTTAGAAAGGTGGCAAATATTTAATGTCGATTTCATCTAATTTTCCACCAGCTGTATGTAACTGACTTGGCAAAATGCGAATTTAGACTCGTTCTCTGTTGTATTATGTATTTAATTATTTCAGCAGGAGAAGCTTCGATCTTACGTACAAGTACAGTACATTCATTATTTGTACATATCTTGCTGACCTTTATACTTTTCCGCTGTTTTTTATGGGATCTCCCATACTTCTTGAGCTGACTCATCATCACTATGTAACGTATACCTAGTTTCAATATGTGAACCGATTTTGGAATCGACCGAGAAACTAAGCCCCTCCCCCCCTCCCCCCCCCCCCTCAAAAAAGCAATCCAGATCCGCGGCTGGGTCTATCCACACACAGAAAATTACCTAATAATAAAATGATGTGCTGAAGGAAAAAAACATCAATTTTTGATTTAGGTACCTCCAAGAGACGTCAGAGGATACCCGCCGGATTATTACACTCCTACTTTCGAAAATACGCAGTTCCGACCGCAGTTACAGGATGAGAATGAGGATCTCAAAGGCCAGAAGTATGAAG
The DNA here is from genome assembly GCA_900065295.1 of Paracoccus marginatus. NCBI lineage: Eukaryota > Metazoa > Arthropoda > Insecta > Hemiptera > Pseudococcidae > Paracoccus > Paracoccus marginatus. Next base: position 8,405 of record FIZT01011464.1, on the reverse strand, counting down.
CTGTTAATGTAGCCGCTTTCGCTATTAAAGGGAGAAGAAACTATATGGAAGACAGATTTGTTGTTATGGAAAATATTGGAGATAATGGAGTGTCTTTATTTGCTGTATTTGACGGTCACGGTGGAGATGTAAGACGTATAAGCTAAAATAGATTTATATAGCTGTAAAATTATTTCAGTTCGAATGACAAAATTGTTTCCCTTCTCGTTTCAGTTTGCCGCCGAATACGTGGCCAACAGATTAACGTCTGCGTTAAGGGGTGACGTTTATTTTTTCAAAAACATCATAAAAGATAATACGCCTACAGACGAATTGAGTGAAAAAATGGCTAGTTATTTAAATCAAGACCGCAGTATCAACTATGAGAAATTATTAAACGATGAAATATTAGCTACTGACGAATCAATCAAGTCTGCGAGGAACGTTCCCGATACCGCTGGTGAGACTCAATTACTACCTATAGTTAGGCTCCCACCAGTAGGTATTTATTTCTATAATTTAAAAGATTGATTAAAAGTCTAAACTATGTGATCGTTTTGCAGGTACAACTGCATTGGTAGCTGTAATTGAAAATGATCAATTAATCGTTGCAAATGTGGGAGACACACGTGGTGTAATGTGCGATGGCGAAGGAAACGCTATACGTTTATCATTCGATCATAAACCTAACGAAGTAAACATATTACTATTATGTATCATCGTCGTAATTCATCTCTTATTTAAATGTACGATTTAACCCGAACTTAATTAAATATCATTACAGCCAAGTGAAAAAGAAAGAATCGAAAAGGCCGGCGGTAAGGTCATATTTGACACAAGAGATAAGGTTTGGCGAGTAGGTGTTTTGTCTACATCTCGTGCTCTCGGAGATTACGACTCGAAAAATAATGACAGTAAAGTTGTGATAGCTAACCCACACGTACAGACTTTCGATTTGTCGCGATACCATAGACCTCAATTTTTGATCTTGGCTTCGGATGGTCTTTGGGATGCGTTTGAGGACGAAGAAGCGGTAGCTTTTGTTAAAGAGGGAGAACGTTTCAAAAACCCATTATCCGCAGCAGAAAGTATTGCCTTAGAGGCCTATAAAAAAAAATCGTGGGATAATATAACCGTAATAATTGTTAATTTATCGTAAAACATGTAATAAATAACAATTAGAAAAACGATGCAAATGTTATGAACGAATCTTAATTTCCACGAATACGATTCTTGGATTCTTTAGCTGGTATTGAAAATTCGCTCATAATGGCACTTGATAGTTTTAATTTGTTTTCTGTATCTAATTCATCTAAATCGATTGCCTTTTTTTCCCCTTCAAATATATTAATTGTTTTTAGGTGTTCTACAATACAGGACTCGTTCAACCAATATATTGTTAAATAGTTTACGTCTACCTACATCAGATAATTTTTTTTTCAATTTTGCGAACTGATGGTTTTTAATATTCTAAAATTCAAGTTCAATGAATCTGTATTTTCAATAAAGTTATTAGTGGGTGAAAAGTTGAATATTACTAAGACTGATTTAAATTTCAAGTTTAACTCACTGGGGTTCGCGTTCGCCAAATCGGAAATCGCTGAAACAGAAATAAAGAACATATTAATATGTAGCTTATGGCAATACGTATACGTTTGTAATATTGTAATGTAACTTACGGCGCTGAAGATCTAAGTATCGACGCAAGTGGACGCGAGATATATTGGTCATTTTTGTTTCATTTGGATCTGAGAACGAGAATAATTAATTAAGCAATTATCATCATAGGTACATGAACATTTTTTGAGACAAACGCGCAGACGATCACCAACTTACCGTTACCTCTGACAGTATGCTTTCTAGTTTCTTTACATCATCTGCTGACTGCTTCGTACTTCGATGAGTGAAAAAGGAGAAAAAAAACTATGAAAAACTGAAAACTACGCAACGCCTGAAGTTGTAGGAAAATTAGTTAGTGACGAACCTACGTCTGTTACGATGAATCATTTCACAGAAGAAAATTATGACTCATGATTTTGGTCATTTCCCCAAACAAGGTGTCTCTTGTAATGCAATAATGGATTTTTCGATTTTTATTTTTTCCTTAGTTCAAAACTTCAAAATGTAGTAAAACTTGAGCGATAATTGCTCTAAATTACTCCCGAATTTCATTTTTATAAATGTTAAACTATGTCTAATTGTGTAAAGTGCAATAGTATACGTTATCTAGTGGTAGTGGTGTAAAGCTGCGTAATCTATTCAATTTCCGTGTCAATGAATTGGCTGAAGAATCTGACGAATTTTTGTTCAATCATCATGTAACCTACGGTCACTAATCATTTCCCGAGTTGATTTCGCGTTTCGATTCCTCTCGCACTTGTTAATTTTTACACACCATTCCAATTGTGTGAGAAAAACCACCATGGACGAGGAATCGGATCCAAGCCCCCCAAAACCTGAACCAGATTCGTGTCGAGCTGGTAACACCGTCGTTAGTGATGATAAAAACACGTCAGAAATTAGTGATAACGTTCAAGCAAACGAATCAAAGCCAAACAATCGTAGTGAAACCGAATCAAAAAATTGCCTAAATGTGATATCAAACGAAGAAAAACAGTACGATAATTGTAGCGATATAGTGGATATTTACGAACAAGAATCTAAGCAGCAAATGGTGAATAATTGTGCGACTTCGTCGAACTGCGGACAAAGTTCGACCGCGGAAGTATACCGTAATCTTTCGCCCGTAGTAGATCTGCCAACTTGCGCGAACGCCGAAGAATTGCTAAAAGCAAACGAAGTTCTATCTAGTACGTTCGATACGTCGATGTACAGCGACGAAGATGCGTCTACATTTAACACTGCTAATACTTCGCAGTCTAGTCCACACGACGATACTATCGCCGATGCTGAAGCATGCTTGACTCGAGAATGTTCGGTATCTTTACCAAATATAGATAATTTACTATCGCAAACCGACGAAAACGGTCGAACCGACGTTAATCAATTCGAAACAGATATAATGTCTACCAGCTTCTACGATCCGGATAACGCTCGACCTGAAAACGAAGCGGATGCTAAGCAGGTTCCAGATACTTATGTGGCCTCGGTTTCCACTCAATCTGCCGATGATACGAATTGGACCGAGCAAGATACAGAATACGACGATTTATCGTTTTCCGATTTCAATACCAGCGCTGCTAGTTCTAAAAGTAATCTGAAAAGGGGTCGAGATATTTCCGACACGAGTACGCCGATCAAAAAGTCGAAGAAAGGAATAAGCTTCGATTCGGTCTCAGTTTATTATTTCCCTAGAACTCAAGGATTCACGTGTATTCCATCCCAAGTACGTGGTGCACTCTAATGTCCTTCGCAATAACTTCATCTTTCACGTGGTTAATTTTTTTGTCGCCTGTTTTAGGGAGGATCAACGTTGGGAATGTCTTGGAATCATTCCCACACCAAGAAATTCTCGCTAGGCGAGCATGCCGCTGAACAAAGAAGAGCCCATAAGCAATTCTGCGCGCAGCAGTTTTCAAATTCTAGAAATTGGAACGAAATGTCGACCATTTCCAGCGACGATAGCGATAGTGATGAAATTATGTCCGATTCCGAGATGGATTACGAAAATTATAATTTCTTACAAGTAACTAAATTCGTTCACTCGGTCGAAATTCCATCGAGTGGAGAAGTAAATGTTTTCTCGTTTATTTTACAGCCGATTCCGACGCGAGAACGAAGAGCAATGTTGAGGGCATCTGGTATACAGAAAATTGACTCCGGTGAGAAGGACGAATGTCGATCGATCCGACTATCTAGAGAATTTTGCGGTTGTACTTGTCAAGTTTATTGTGATCCCGAAAGATGCGTTTGCGCTCAAGCCGGAATTAAGTGCCAGGTTGATATCGAAGAAATTACTCACTTTACCAGTGGTCTTTTCACGTATGTTTTAACGCGCCTATGTTTGTAATGCTCGATTCCAGGTCGATCGTATGAATTTCCCGTGCAGCTGTACCAGAGAAGGCTGCGCTAACGAGAACGGTCGAGTTGAATTCAATCCTGTCCGCGTGCGTACCCACTACATCCACACGCTGATGCGTTTAGAAATGGAGAAAAAGAGAGAAGAGGAAGAACAACGCAACCGATTAATCCTCAACAGCATGGAATCGAATCTGGCCTCGGCTGAGCTCTCCTATTCCAACAATTCATCCTTAGACGAGTTGGTCTCCGGCGGCGGTACGAACAACCTGATGAACTTCGCCTACCACCATAACGATCTGCAATCGTACTACTCCCAGCCTACATCTCAAACGTACGGAGACCCCGCAGCGACCTCATCGTCGTCCTCTTCGATCGTCAACTCATGTTTCAATTTCACTTACGCGACCGGCGATCAGTTCGTATTACCTTCGCCGGCAGCGGCCGCAGCCGCAGCCGCCGCATCGATCGCCTATCACGAATCGATGTCGCATTCCAACGTCGTGAGAATGTCCAACTCGAACGAGTATTGTTGCTCCGGCGACGCTAACGTCAATACGGATTCGTCCAATCACCACCACCACCATCATCACCATCACCAGCAACATGAGCCATTAACAGCCAACGAATACAACGACGATGACGACGATTTGCTGATGAAACAACGTAACGATCAGGATTTTGTTCTGAGGGATCTCAGCAACGGATCCGATAACGATGGTGGTATCGTGGACGCGAACCGATCGTACGCCAGCGATGGCCATTCGACGTCCTATATGCAGCTGAACGAGAACTACGATCAGCAAAATACCGTCGCCGATACGCACGCTGCGCAGCAGACCACTATCGATACATCGGTCGAAGTGAGCGAGGAAATCGAAAAGGAAGAATCGGATAGTGAAAATTTCGGTAACATTATTAAGAAAACTATGGTCGAAAGTGTCATAGCCTAAGTTACAAATTACTGCCGCCATAAAAAGACCTACGCGGGTCGCTTTTTCATCCGTCTCGTTATTTTATTTTTTAATTATTATTATTTTTTTTGTATATTACGTGTTTTTTTTTTTTGGTACTGTTTAGGAAAACAGTTTTGTACGAATTTCTTTTTTTTTTTGTTCGCTCTTTGTTCCTTATGTTGAGATTTGACGTGTAGTAGCGTTGTTTTCACATCGATAGATGTTTATATTTATTTATTTCGTTTTATATTTATTTTTGTTCTCCTGGTTACGTTTACCCTTCTCTCTTTCGTTCTGTATATGTACCTTGTTAGTGCTATAGTAGACCAGAGTGATTAGATTACGTCCGAACGACGTACCAAAGTATGATATTTGTAGATTTTTTATGTACTTGTGTATCGTATAATATTACCCAATGCACCCTGCGCTTTGTTTTTTGAATCAACGTTACGATCTGCGATGTCGCCAGTGCTTTTTTCCCGTCGGTAAATCTTGTAGAATTGCTGCTATACTCGAGTATATAATTTACGTTGCTATGGACATATTAAATGTGGTATTTGTAGAACAAGCTTCTTCGATTTAGTCTTGTTACGTCGTTTTGTTTTGTTTTTTTTTGTTTGGTTTCGTATACCTACGCGACTACGACTTGCCCCCTTTTTCGAATAAATATAAACTTGTCTGTATGTGTTTCGTTTACGACAAATCGAGAATGAAATAAACTTATTATTTATATCGACGATTTTTTGGTCAATTTATTTATGTACTTTTGTGACAAATACCAGTATCGTAATCGGCTCTTGAATCTGTAGAAGATCTTGAATATCTAGATCCAAATTACTTCGGAATTTTTCCAGCTCTGGCGATGAATCGAGAATTAAATAAGAAGAAAAGTAATAATTCATGAATAAAGCTTTATTGCGAAATAAAAAACCATCCTTGTAGAGTAGACTACTACATATGTATAAAAGCTTAAAAATATCAAACAAAAAAGCTCGAAACACATTTAAGACGAGTAAAACGCAATATCCACCCATTAAAAATATCGGAAAGCTAAAAAATGAATCCAAATCGTAAAAACTTGTAAAAAATAATGAACTTTACGCCTTCTTGGTGAGAATAAACGTTTCCACTCCGTCGGCCTTGGTGACTCGAAAAGACAAATTATATCTTTTGCATACTTTCTCGCAATACTCTTTCTCAGCCGGAGTAGCTCCGAAAGAAAATTTCACCGAATCTTGATCCGATTCTAGCACCGACTCGACTTGAGAAATGACCATATCCTTGAAGCCTTTGTTGACGGTTTTCATCATCTGGGGAAAAAAATAAAACACCATTGGTCAAAGAAATACGACGCTAATATGGACCAGGCTCGAATACGTACTTCTTCGAACTTCTTGTCTTCTTCATTTGACTCGCTTTTACTGAAACCGAACATTTTCTGGTACATGCCTTTTTCTTTCTTCTCATGTTGAACTCTCTCTTTGGTTACCTGGTGAAATGAATTAACGTCAGGGGAGTTGCAATAATGAGAACTCATCAACAATGGTGACGTTGCCTTACCTCGTCCAACAATCGTAATATGTCTTCGTCGTCGGGTTTGAGTCTCAATGCTTTTTTCAGTCGGGCGACAGCCTCTTTGAAATCACCGAGACTTCTTAACGCTTTAGCCGAACTACAGAAGCGTGAAAAAAAAAACACCACACATATATAGCAAATATTCATACTCATATACCTAAGAAAGCAACGCGTTAATCGCCTTACTGGTATAATAATTTAGGATGCTTTTCAACCATTCCAGGGCAATCGTGGAGAGCGTTGTTGTAGGCGGCACAAGCCTGTCGGTACGAATTCTTCGCATTATAGCTCAAACACAAATTCGTATAAAGCTTCAGCAACTGTTTCCTGCCCTCGTTTTCGTCTTGATCGTTGTCATAGTGGAACTGAGTCAACATGCAGATTGCTCTTCGATAACTAAACGGAAAGCGAATTAGCGTCGATGGATTTTCGAATGAAAAAAGGCGAATAAATGAACTTACCATTTAATGGCTCCGTTCAGATCCTTTTTGAGTTCTTTCAACTTACTGCCATGATGTCTGAATTTCTCCGCAGCGTGCAAAGTTTCTTGAAAAGTTCTTTTCGTTTGCACTTCATCCTCGTCTTTACCGTACCGTGCGACTACCTCCTCATTACTGGTGAAATCAATCAGCTCGATATCGAGCAATATTGTCGCATCTGCGATGAAGTGAAATTAATACGAATACCAGTTGCGACAAGGTTTTTACTCAACAGGTTCCACTTACTTGGCAATATTCTCGGAGGAACTCCTAGTTCACCGAAACCGAGCTCGGGGTCTACCAGGAACTTGGATCTTTCGCCTTTTTTCATCGTTTGAATGGCTATAATCATTCCTGGAATCATCGAATCGTATCCTAAACGAAGAGCAACCGGTTTCTTCTGACGTAATCGGGAGACATCGAAGGGAACCTCATTGTAGTCGTTATACATCGAATAATGCACGAACACGACGCATTTATCGCTTTCCTTAACCGTAGGTCCTACTCCACATTTTTCCAACTGGAATAACACAATGCGTTACACTCGAAGTTATAAATCTATGAAGAATATCGAAGTTAACTCTTACCAGTTTTTTGACTTTGCCGTCTTCGGTGACGCACTCCATTTTTCGTTGGTACGTGGAAAATGGTAAGATCGGATTAACCCCATCTCCTTCATCGTCCGAATCGACGTCTATATTTTCCGTCAAAATATAAGGCTCCAACTTCTCGTATGAGTACACCTGCATAATATCTGTATCTTCTTCCAGATCGCATTCTTCTCCGGTGGCGATGGAGAATTCGGGGCACTCTTTCATTATTTTACTGCACAATGAATCGCAGAATCATTAGAATAATGAATTTGAAGACGCGTGAAATGGAAAAAAATGAATACGAATTACTTCACACTGACGGGCTCAGCCAAACGAGGTCCGACAAGCGGAACCTGGTCTTCGGTTTCAAATTCATCTTCGGTATCAGTTTCCTAAAAGCAAAAGATTATGTATACGTTTATGATACATCGTGGGTTATTTCTTCTTCATAAAAGCGAATAATTGTAAATTTGGATATATTTACTCTATTTATGACGGTCATTTTGGTTAGAATTCGAAGTCGAGGAAGTTGAATAGTATCTCTTTTCACGTAGCACAAGTGGTTGTCACAGACACTAATTTATTAAATTACTTCTTCAACACCACGACTCCACGAGCACGAGCATAATGACGCTACGGCTACGACGCTAGTAAACGCTGCTAGTACGAATAATGCACGGGAAAAAACGGCAGTGCAGCCAACTTTCCGCAACTTCACGTACCTATATACGTTTACAAGCTGGACTTGGCGTAATTTTTGATGAGAACTCCATAGGGTTGACTACCAATCCCATTCCCATCCCGAATACCGCCCAAATCCCGGGATTTTTGGGAAAATCCCAATC
>FIZT01011444.1:0-10329 GCA_900065295.1 Paracoccus marginatus | reverse complement strand
GGTTTTCTCAAAAACCAAGGGGGTGGGGGGTCTGAAACTTTGGTCATGAATGTTTCTTGGTAGTACCCATCTACCACCCAAATATCAGCCCTGGATCTCTCCGGGGCAGATTCACCATGGTTGTCTCCCTATGCCCTTTAAAAAGAAGTCAAAAGTGAAAAAAAAAATTAATATTATCGTGAATTAATTTATTTTTCTGAAAACAGTCAAATCATTAAAAAAAAAAATGAACGCACTGAATTTTTTTCAATCAGTTTCGAGATAATGTTTTCGCTACTACGTATAAGTAAGTGGATAAATCATGTAATGGCATTAGAGTGTAATCTTCCTTTGACCGATATTCTTTGATGAAAATAGAACGTGTCATAGATGCATTCGCTTTATAATGCGATAAAAATGAATTAACGCGATGTTACCACCACATACAATACAATCTACAGTGTCAGTGTACGATGCTCAACAGTGTTTCAGATTCACTTTAAGGAATCGGAACACAAGAAGTCGGGCCCCTCTTCAATAAATAGGCAAGAAAAGATGAAGCTCATTGGAAATAAATACCTATATTATGATATGCGGATCTCGATTACAAATTGATATAAATATTCGACTTGAGATGAGTAGGTAATGTAATAAGTATGCTTACCTAATCTACTCGTGCCCATCTAATAAATATCTTTTAAGAAACAGTTGCGGAGTTCCATCTGTCTGTCATCTATTCGAACGTACATAAGCCCAGTGCGTATTCACAGGATATAGCAATGTAACTTTGAACGTTTAATCCGTTGATTTACAACTTCCTTATTTACTTATGACGTTGCATAGTAGATAAAAATTACTGTCGTGTTTACATATTTACTCTGAATTTGAATCACTGAAAATTCTGGCCTAGGCCAGCCTTGTGGATGGTTTTCTTCTCACGTCCCTTCCTCTTCCCCGAATAATGGAAATCTAGTTGATAAACCGAGGCTCGTATTTATTGAATTTTGAAGCCACCTATGCCTGGGTTTTTTCCTCCTCTCCTCATGAATGATTACATCTTTCATCACTCGAATGAATTGAAAGTTGGACTAAGAAAAAAAAAGTCACTGTGGCATTGAAATACTAACATCGTGGTAACGGCTCGAAGAAGCCATACCCAGCGTAGTCGTACATCCAGCTCGCGTGTTCAATTTAAAACAAACTATTATTACAATAGATATATCTACATGAAATCAACTGGGTCGGGTTAATGAGAGGTATACGTACGTAGATATACGAATGCCGTTAATACGTTCACTTTATCCGAGTGCTAGAAGAATTACGGTGCCTTTAATTCTGTATACTTCGTACCTACTCATCTTTTTGTTAATTTGTTGATGGATACTGTTTTAATTCCAACCGGCTCTCAATTGGTTTAATTGAAAGTGCTCCGGCGATGAACATTACGAATTCAGTAATTGTCTTATGCTCGTGGCTCGAATACTATCGCACAAAATATGTGAAGTAATTTTCTGTCACTGCGTTTACCACTCCGGTGTACGGGTTTTTAATCGATGAAATTATTATAACCGCTCGGATCGGCGCCGTAGTTCGCGATACAAAAAATACGTACGCATGTCTTAGCCAGTACCCGTTTACTACTTCGGCTCGAGTCGCAATTTTAATGGCCAAGAGATGAGATTCGGCGCGATCCTGTTGTGCTTTTCGGTGTTTCGAAGTCAAGGTAGGGCTATGCGTAGACATGTGTAGGTATATTTTACTCGAGTGAAGTGTATAGTGTTCGACACAGCATGCACATTGCACGTCCAGCTCCAGATAAGCACCTACACGATGGTAACTTTTTCTTTGAAATATTTCAGCGTATGGTCAATTTATCAACGACAATGAACCGGCAGTTGTATCGACCAAAGTCGGAGAATACGCGGTGCTCGATTGTAAAATAGATTTTCCGCACGATATCATCATACCTCACGTGCTCGAGTGGAGAAAAGACGTAAGTACACCGATTGACAAATTTACGTATAAGTGATCGTGAACCAGTTGCAAGATGTACCTAATTTAATCCCAAGGGCGAAATAGTATTCAAATGGGACGAAGGTGTGACCACCCAGGCTGATAATTTCATCAACAGGATAAACTTATTAAACGAAAAAGATGCCTGGCAACATGGCAAAGGATCCGTAAACATAACCAGTATTCGCGAAACGGACGAAGGATGGTACGAGTGCAAAGTGATATTCCCGAACAGAACACCTCCGAGTAAATTAAACGGAACCTGGTACCATTTGCAAGTTGAAGGTAAGAATTTTAAGAGGAATGAAAAAAATGGCCATCGATTTCAGAAATTTGTTCTCATTTTCAGGAGGAAGTTTACTGGCAGTTCCTCCGACCAATCAGACGGTGATGGAAGAAGAACCAGTGAAAATGAAGTGCGTTTGTAAGATACTATCTGCCATGGTGACCTGGTATAAGGATAGTATTCCCGTCACTGAGATACAAAATCTCAACGATCGAATTACTTTGAGCCCTGAAGGCTCTCTCAACATAGTCAACACCGAAATGAAAGATTCGGGGTATTATTCGTGCGAAATTACCAACGAAGAAGGCGACAAGCAATCAGCAGGGGCATATTTGAATGTACAATGTAAGATTATTGCGTTTGGAAACTGTTTTGAAAAATTTTCCGCAATTTGACGTCGAGTTTCGGAGATATTTTTTGGGAACATAATTGCAAAAAAAAAAAAAACAAAAACAAAAATTGGGCCTTTAGCAAGCATTTTTTTTTTCAAGGGAAAACTTTGCCTTGACTTTCGGTTCATTTTCTCAAGTAAGTTTTTAGCTGATTTTTTCCTGAATAAAACATTCAAAAAGAGTCATAGGAACTCCCTCAAATTTTTAGCGTCAAAAAAAACCTTACAACTCAAAGATCAACTCGAACTTGAAAATGTACTTTGGGGGAGGGGGCGGAAATCGTCCTGGAAACGAACTTGAAAACAAACTTGGGATTCAACTTGATTTGAAAAACTTGGAAATTGATCTCAAACTTGAACTTGAAAATGAACTCGGGGACTGAACTCGAAATCCTTGAAATTTAGCTTGGAAATCAACTTGAAATCGAACTTGAGAAAACTTGAAAATAGCTAGACCCTTTCCCCCAACTTGGAAATGGAAAATTTATTCTGGAAACAGACTTGAAGATAAACTTGGGAATTGACTTGAAATCAAACTTGAGAATAGAATTTGAACTTGAAAATAAACTTGGGAATTGAACTTTGAAACCTTGAAATCGAGCTTGAAAATGATTTTGAGAAATCAACTTTCAACTGAAATTGAACTTTAAAAACTTGAGAATATAATTGGAACTTGAGAGTGAACTTGGGAACTGAACTTGGACATTTTGAAACTGAACTTGAAAATGCTTTGTGCTCAACTTGAAAGCTCGACAATTAAATTCAAAATTGAACTTGGAAATGGACTTGGAAATTGAACTTTGAACCCTTGAAATTGAGCTCGAAAACTTGGGGATTGAACTTGGGAATCAACTTGGGGAATTCAACTTGAAAATAAACTTGAAAATTTTCAAGTTTGACTTCATTTTCAAGTTCATTTTTCAAGTCCATTTTAAAGATTTTTCATCATTTTTATGAAAAGAATTTGGATATGTTTTCAGAAATTCTGCCAAAAAAAATGTCAAAATTCTCAATATTTTTTTTTTAAAGAATTAGTGAAAAGTTTTAATGAACCGTCACGAGAAAAATTCGGTCATGAATCGTAAAAAATTTTGCTATTGAAATTTTCATAAAATTTTCAGAATTATAATCTCAAATCACCTCTAAAAGTTGGTAACCTGATTCTAATTTTCCATTTCATTTTCCATTCCACAGTCAAAGCAAAAGTGGTCTATGCCCCAAGAGTAGTCTACTTGCCGTTCGGTCGACCAGGTCATCTGGAATGTTACTACAAAGCTAATCCTGAAATAACGAAAATCCGATGGGAAAAAGACGGTTTCCTATTCGACGCCTACAACGTCCCCGGAGTATTTGCCAGGAAAAATGGTTCCTTATATTTTAGCAAGGTACTAATCGAGCACAGGCGAGACAAACCATCGAATGAAAATCATCAGAGTACAATTTCTCGTTACAGGTAGACGACTCTCACGCCGGCGAATACACCTGCACACCTTACAATGATCTCGGAACAAATGGTCCTTCACCCAGGATGACTGTGGTCGTTCAACGAGCACCAGTATTCACTATAACGCCTCACATATTATATTTAAGGAAAATAGGCGACAGTGTTGTGATGCACTGCGACGCCATCGACGGCGAAGGCTTCGATAAACCTAATCTGGCTTGGAGAAGGGTAAGTTGTGCACTCGTACTCAGGTTTCAGGACTAACATTACCCAATCCGTGATCGTTTCATAGACCAATGGAGCCGAAATACCTCGCGAAAGAGCCATAATATCTACCGGTAATTTAACCATAAGAAATATCCAAGAGAGCGATCGCGGCTATTACCAGTGTATCGCTACGAACGAAGCAGCAACTGTTACTTCGGAATCCGAGTTGATTATACAAGAAAGCATTCGCAACCATGCGCCTTACAATGTGACCACAGATGTGACCAAAAATTCGGTCAAAGTTCGATGGCTGTCTTCTTTGGCTAAACCAAAACTGAAGTTTAGCGTTTGGTGAGTGATTTTGTGGAAAATTACTCACTGTGACTGAAGTTTATGCTTAAATCGGAACCATGGGATTTTCTCAGGTACAGAGTTGAAAATTCTCAAGATTGGAAAACCATTCAAATCGACTCGAAAGAGATTTTCGAAACTGAAATATCAGATTTGAATCCTGGCCAAGCCTACGAAGTGATGGTCTTAAGCCAAGATGAAAATGGCGATGGCATGTTCAGCAAAACAGTCAAAATTACTACTAAACATCACGGTATAGGAGTGAACAATTTACCAACATAATTTCATTTTTCATAATCTCCTGAAAATACACATAACAATGTTTCCATCTGTCATTTTCAGAAGAAGAACTCGAATCCGAAATCGAAACCGAATTAGATCGCGAATTCAGAAGTCCTGTCGGTAAGCCGCATCTTTTGTAATGATTTTCATGTTTAACCGCATGCTCGATTTATTTTTCAGAAAACTAACAATTTTGCAAAATTTATTAGCCACGAATGTATCGGAAAATCAGCTAGGAATTGATATTAATGGGAAATGAGACACGCACTCGAATATTAGATCAACCATCCCTTAAGCTTCGATTCCAAATCACCGCCTATTTTTATTTAGCTCGAAATACTTAAAATTATTGTGATATTCGTGTAATTTATTCAGCCCAGCACCCGATTTAAATAAATCTCGTTCATTTTCTTGTCGTTATTGTTCTTTTGAAAATTACCAAAACACAAACTGTTGAGCTGGTGTTTTAATAAATCGCTTTAAATTGGGTGTTTTTCAATTCCCGAGTTGAAATTGTTTTAAAAATAAAGATAAAAAATAGAACCTTTGGATTCTGACGACCTATATCTAGAATAAAAGCTAATGTTGCATGGTACGAACTAACATAATGAGATTTTTGCAAATTTTCGAATGCTTTGGTTGAGCGAAGAACCATTATTCCTCATGACCACCCTTCCCTCTCTCCGCCCTGTTCTACTCTATGAACCTGACATGAAAATAAACAAAAATAATTATCAAATGATCTACGGAAAATTCTTCATAAGTGAAAGAAAATCTTTGCAGAAAATTTTAGAGCAACTTCTGAAAAACTTTTTGAATTCAGAAGCAATTTTTTCGCCAAAAAAATCCGAAATTATTTTTCAAATTCAATTTCTATTTTGGATGTTTGGGTGATATTTTCGCAAAACTTTTCAGAAAATTTTTCAAAAATTCCAAAAAAAAAGATTTTTTGGAAAAAATTTTCATTGGACAACTTTTCAAAAAAAAATTAGAAAATTTTTACACCATTTCTCCCTCTCCTAACCAAATTTCTGTTTTTGGAAGTTCTTGACTAAATTTTGTTTCCAGCCCTTCCCCCAAAGAAACAGGTTTCACAGATCGTCTAAGCGGATTTGGAACGTGAAAAATGGAGAAAAAAAAATTTTTCAGTCGTAAAATTGACAAATGTGTCTTTTTTGAATCGATTTTTAAGCCCCCTGAAAAATGGAAAATATGAATGAATTTTTTGCCCTTTCAATTTTTTTTTGAGGCCCCCCCCCCCCAGTTCCCAAGTAGGAGACAATGAAACAAATCACGAGGGAATTTTCAAAGAAAAAAAAATTATTTTCAATTTCTATTGTAGTTTTGATGGGGAAATGATGGGGAGGAATGAAGTCAGGAATCTTGAATTTTCACCACATACGTTAGAGAAGGGTTAGCAAAATGGCTGTTTAAAAACATAAAATGCCCACATGACCTCTAAAAAAAAAGTTCAAAATTTCCAACTCAGCAAGATTTTCAGACTCGCTGAATTCTGCTCTAAAACATTCCTCCTCCCCCCCTATCGAGAACAGCTTTAAAAAATTATGTTTTTCAGTTTTCCACCACAAATATTAAAAACCCAACTGTAATTTCATTTTAAGGTCTATACCAACAAATTGGCCCTCCCATTGACGTCTACATCCAAGTAGAAGAAGACGGCTACAGGGTTGTTTGGAAACCACCCAAACACGGTCGAGAAATGCTAAAATATTATCGAGTGATCTGGTACAAGGAGCCATCGGAGGAACGAGTAGGGGTCATCGAAACGTACGAAAATAACGCCATAAGTAAGTGCATGAGCTGGAAATTCAGTAAAATCAAAAACCGTCGAAGTGATGAAAAATCAAATAAACAGACGAGAGAATCGACCTTACTATCAACTAATACTTTCTCTTTTCCACAGTAAAAAGTTTGGAAGAACAAAAAACGTACAAAATTCAGATATTCGCTCTGTCGACCAATGATTACGAATCGTTCAGTCAGAAATACATCTATTATGTCCCATCGTTCCCTATGAAGAAACCTATTTTTATTGGAGCGGCTGGTGGCGCACTTTTGGTGGCAATTGTTATAGCAGTTTTGTGGTATACTTTAAATTTAAGCGGGAAGAAGTTGATCTCTTGAAATTACACTTATAATATTAAGGCGATGTAAATATGCAATGTAGAATTCTCAAGCGTCTCTTCCTTTCAATTTTATTCGAGTACGAGCTGCAGGAATAAAATGTACAATAACTTGTAAATAATTACAGAATACAGAATATGTTATCTTGAAAAAAAAAAATTAATTTCATGCCTTTTATGGAATAGTCAGTCACAGGTGGAGTGAATTAACGGAACCCGTGTAGTTTGCTGTTTGTTTGTTTTTTACCAAGTCGTCCACAATAATGCACTCGCCTTGATTAACCACTTAACAAGGTATTATTTGCAGGGCAGGTGTCGAATTGTCGATGTACGATTGTCAAATCATCACTCTATCTCTAACTTTTCTCTCTCTTTTTTGGCATCCTTTGTTTCAAACATTGTGCAATCAACTGCGAGTAATTTTAAACGCAACCTCAAGTTTAATGAGTTTTGAAAATTCGAATTTTCAACAATCCAAAAAACACCAAACAACAACTGACAACTGTGCATATTCATTGACAGAGCTGTTCAATTCAAACCAGGTTAAGTAAACCGAAGCATCGAAATTCGAGGCAATGTCTCCAATACTGTTTTTATTCGTTTGTACGATCCTACTGCAGCAGGTAATTTCCTAATTTAATTTTATTTAGGGAAAACACATGCCCACTTACAAAATCATATACCATGATTCCGTAGATCACCGCTCCAGCCCAACAAACCGAAGAAATTTCCAAAAAAGAATTAGAACGAACGCTTTTGAAAGAAGCCAAAAACCTAGCCGAGGTAGAGGAAATCTTGCATTTGGCTCGAACAAACCCCCAAGAAGCCAGAAACAGAATGCATTCGTACAAGAAAAAGCAGTACTCCAAAGAGCTGAAATGGTTGCTATCGCAAATAATCGAAACTCCGGAGAAAATGTACGTGTTGATGAGACCGATATTTGTAGCAATGCATAAGAGACTCGAAGAAGAAAGTTCCCTTTACCAAACGGTCAGCACACCCTTGTGGAATTTCGCCGAAGGGTTGGGGTTAGTTTGGCTGAGGATTATGGGAATTACAATCAGCTCGGTAGGTGAGGTCACTCAGATCATTAACAATATCTTGAAGGCTGGCACTACAGCATACTACGGAGAGACTCCAAAAGAGAAGGTGTTTGAATCGGTGCACAAGGGCGCTGAGAAAATCAAATGGTTTGGAGATAAGCTGGATAACGATGGGAAGGCGGGATTGCGGAATGCCAGCGTGGGACAAAATTTCAAGAAAAATAGCAACGCGAAAAACGGTGTGAATAAATCTGAGTAGGTAATCGAATTTAAGATTAATGAATAAGGTTGTCGAATATGAGTTACGTTCAATGTATGTATGGTTTTATTGGTGTACTTATTCTATTAAAATATCCACTCATCATTTTTGAGTTTTCTCAATTTTTCAGTCTTTTCGAGTGAATTCCTTTCGCAGGTAGACATGAAAAATTTTTTGTTCAAGAATTTCTTCTGTTCATATGTCATTTTCCATCAAGAATTTTAAAAAAAATAATAATAATTTTTTTGGGGCGAAAAAATGACGAAAACCTTTCCAATATTTCTGTTTGAATTATTATAATTAATTATAATCTTCCCAAAACTATTTGTAGTGGTACATATATCAGTTATACCCTGGGGCATTAGTCATACCCTGGGGTATCAGACATACACTGAGGTATCATTCATATCCTGGGGTATCAGTCATACCATTGTCATTCACCATTTTCAGTGTGGGTATCAGCTATGCACTGGGAGTATCAGTCATACCCTGGGGTATTGGTCGAACCCTGGTGTATCATTCATAGCCAGGGGTCGCGGAGGGAGGGATCTGATCTCTCCGGCTCCGGCTCCAGGATTTGTATATAAAAGCCTCTCCGACTCCAGCTCCAGCTCCAGAAAGTTTTAAAAGGCTCCAGGAGGTCCCTCCCGGAGGTGCCCTCGGAGGTACCTCCCAAGAGCACCTCCTGAAGGACCCACCCGAGGATAGTTAAACACGAATTTGGGGGTTGTTTCTTTTTTTGGTGATTTTTTTTCTACCACAAAATGAATATGAAACGATTGAGTTTGAAAAATCTCCTTTATGTGATCTAAAAATGTCCAGAAATCCGGAGGATGGAGGTCTGGTACCTGCGGCTCCGACTCCAGCTCCGAAATTTTTGATTAAAGTCCCTCCAACTCCGGCTCCAGCACCAAAAGAATTGCCAGGAGGGGTCCCTCCTCCCTCCGCTCTGCTTCCGACCCCTGTTCATATCCTTGACTATCATTCATACCCTGGGGTATCAGTCATACCTACCTCATTTTCATTGGGATATCAATTATGCACAAGAAGTATCATTCATATTCTGGGGTATCAGTCATATCTCGGGATATCATTCATACCATGGGATATCATTCATATCATGGGGTATCAGTCATACACTGAGGTGTCATATCAGTGAGACACAATTTTTAGTGAGGTATCAGTCATACACTGGGAACGTTGCCAGTACTGGTGATTTGTCCTCAATTTTGGTGATTTTTGAACTTTTTTTTGAAGCGGTGGTGATTGACTGGTGATTTCCGCATGTTTAGTGGTGATTTTGGTGATTTTTCAAGTTTTCCTTCAAAATGACAAATTTTGTTCATTTTGTCTCAAAAAAATGAAAAAATTGTTCTTTTTGCCTCAAAAAAGTGATGATTTAGGTGATTTTGCATCCAAATTTCATAATTCTTTGTGATAAAACTTGAATAAAACTGTTGAAAAACTGAAGAAATCGAAAATCTGGTTTGAAAATTTGGTGGATACTGGATGACTCCCCCTTTTTTTTTTTGCTTTCACGCATTTTTTAAAAGAAATTTTTCAATTTTTTGTGGAATTATGGTAATTTTTTTTTAACCAAAAAGGGTGATTTTGGGGATTTTTTAGGATTTTGAAAATTTCTATTGGTGATTTTCTCAATTTTCATTTGGCAACGCAGTGTATCTACACTGGGTATTAGTCATACATCGATGTGTTATTCATACGCTGAGATATGTTAAATATTGTAGAAGTCAAGACTACTCTTTACCCCAGTTATCGAAAGCAATCCTCAACAAAAACCACCCAATATTGGTCAGAGATTCTCGCGTTGTGGGTTAAAAAAGTGGAAATGGAAATCATACAAAGGCTGTTCCATAAGTAATGCCTCCTCCCGCGTGGTGTCCCGTCTATGAATGTTACAAAATTCGCA
>FIZT01011443.1:0-14842 GCA_900065295.1 Paracoccus marginatus | reverse complement strand
ATTCCGAGCGAAAAACGAGCAGCAACAAAAAAACCTGTCGCTGGACTGTCACTCGCTTTTCGCCTAAATTATGAGCAGAAAACGAGCGACATCGAAAAAACTGTCGCTCGAGTTTCGCTCGATTTTTGCCCACGATCCGAGCGAGAAATGAGCGACAGCAAAAAACCTGTCGCTCGATGGTTGCTCGATTTTTGCCCAAATTTCGAGCGAAAAACGAGCGACAGCAAAAAGAAACTGTCGCTCGATTGTCGCTCGATTTTCACTTGAATTCTGAGCGAAAAACGAGCGACAGCAAAAAAACCTGTCCCTCCATGTTTGACTCGTCTTTCACTTGAATTCTGAGCGAAAAACAAGCGACAGCAAAAAACCCTGTCACTTGATTGTCGCTCGATTAAAAAAATCCGTTACAAAAAATTCAACGTTTTCAAAAACGCTTTAAAACAAAAAAACCAACACCAGATTCGTGTTCGACTTTCCCCAGTAGGTTTCTCACTACGCAAGCAGAGCACTAACAATATTCGGTACCAGCGGGGAGGCTGTGGAAATGGGCCTGGTAAATATGAAACCTTAACATGAAATAATTTTTCTAATAAATCTGTTCGTATAACCCCTCCATGGTTTGGAACTGTTTCGCGAATTGATTCTGCAGTCACCCTTGCATTTTGGCTTGGATATCGAAAACCGCATGAGTTCGGTTAAAATCAAAATCAAAATGTAAATTTGCATCTTCACATTCGAAAACACTTGGCTTTATGTCAGCGTAATCATGAATTTTTTGTACTGTTTGTAGCGTGGTTAAAACATGGTAGACTTGTACAAATACAAATAGTTCGTTAAAATAATTCCACTCGTTCATTAAGAAAAAGGGATGGCTTTGGTGTAAAAAAAAAAATACACACACACACACCCTCGCACACAGATAAAAAGCTAAACAGTAAAAATCGTACCAACTTCATTATCGGTTAGGTATTCAAATAAGAAAGCAAAATAGAAATAAAAACAAAAAGAAAATAAGCGAAAAAAGAAGAAGCAGAATGAAGTGAAGAAAAAGAGAAAAATACGACGAACGCGAAGCAATAAAAAAAAAAGAAAACGCAAAACGCTATAGAAATTCAAACACTAGCAAATAGTATGTTTTGGCGGTCGGCAGTTTTGATTAAAATTCAGAAGAGGAAGCTAATACAACGAATTTGCATAAGGCAGGAGTTTCAGTTTGTTTCATTGGAAATGCGAGAAAGCAATTTCAGTTCACCATTAATCAATAATTGGCTTTTGTTTTATGCTATTAAAAGAAGCAAGAAACATCTTGGATTTACAATAGTCGGATTTAAAGGGGTTATAGAGGGGAGGAGAGCTACAAACAAGATGAGATATTTCACCCTTTGCCGTGCGGCTGCGGCGAGGCTGCCGATTACGGGCGGCGAAGGTGGCGCGGGGGTGATATAACAACAAGCCCTGTGGGCTTCGCCGCCTTCTGCCTACCCTGCCGTTTACCTCTTATATACTCTAACTACTAACGACCCTTGGGAACAATTGACTCAATATGCGCTTTCTACTTCACCGCGCCGCCACGCCACCGCCGCCACCGCCGCCGCCGTTCCGGCAGTTCTTCTCGCTTTATTCCTTTCATACAGATTCTAAAAGTTTGATATGTCGTTCATTTCGAAACTCTAAAATAACCGTACTAACTACAGTTTACGTGCGGCTGTTTTTGTTTACGCCGATGCCGAAACAACCTTCATTAATGTGCCGCATGTTAATTCGCCAACGTGTAAATTTTATTCTCCTCTTTTTCTTTATTCTCTTCGCCAAACCTACGAAATACGTATTTAAAAAATTTCCAGATCGGTTCAACGCGGTTAAGAGACGAGCTACGTATAATAAACCGAACAAGTTAATGTAACTGACCTAAGACTAAAAAATTTTAACGAAACCTTATCGTTTACTTTTTGCATAATTCATCATCATCGGCTCGACGCGTACTCGCCTTGAATTTCCGTCGAAAATTTTAATACTTTTATGTCGACTCGGTTCGGAATAAGACCACGTTTCCTTCGGCGTTCTCCCAGTCAATTTATTTCAATTCGCGTCCAGATGAGGTTCCGCCACTCGAGCTCGCAGCTCGACTACCGGTGAGCATCAATCAACAAGGATTAAAGTTGTGAAGTTGCGAGACGGACTATTTCAAGGTTATGCTTCCTCGCTTCCTTCGCTCCTGGCCTCCTTATCACGTTTTCGTCGCCTTCGTCTTCCAAATGAAGGCTAAACATGAGCACTTTCCCTCGCTCATTAATTTTATCGTCTGCTTTATACGTTTAACGGCCATTTTCTACACGAAAGGAGAAAACGACTGAAAATGTCTGGTTGGTCGGACGTTTGTAAGAATTCCAAAAAATTTAGTTGACGAAGCTCTAAAATAGTAATTGGGTTAGGTTGAGTAGCTATGTAAGGATAACTTTTCTTCTTTTTTTTTGCGAGATGGATTAAAATTACCTATCGAGTTTCACAGTTTGCATTTATTTTTTTTTAAATGAAAATATTTTTTGTTGGAAGCGATTTTTTGATTTTCAAGAAAATTCTGACAAATATGAAAAAAAAAATTTTTTTGAAAACAAAAAAAAGCAAATAAAAAAATATTATTCTTTCAAAACCAACATATTTTCCACGTCTTCTTCATGACAAAATTTTCAATATTAAAATTTTTTGGATTCCCTAAAATTGTAAAAAATTGGCAATTCCAAAAATTAGAAAATGGCCGAATTTTTCCAAAAACGCAAATTTGAATTTGATTTTTTTTTTTGTTTTTGGCCTCATTTTCAACCAATTAGACCTCTAATGTGGTCAAAACGTCATTTGTTTGGAAATATTTCCCCAAAAATTTTTCAGCACATTTTTTCTTTTGATCACACCGTGTACAGTCCCTTGGCTAGAGGAGTGGGCATTGGGAGAATACCAAATGTTTGACAATTTTGTTAAATTGGCCCTTTTTTAAAAATTCTAAAAAATTTCAAGATTTCAACAAATTGAAAATTACAACAAAAATTCACAATTTTGAAAAATTGGGTAATTTTTGGAAATTTAAAAATTTCCAAAAATCTCAAATCTCCTATTTAGACAGTTTCGATTTTTTTTTTTTCATTTAACCAAGCCATTTTGAGAAATTCCCACTGTCAATAAGAATTTGAAAAAAATTACAAAATACCAAATAATTTATTCACAAACTGTCGATTTCAAAATTTTGGAAAATTTAAAAATTGAAAATTTTTTCCAGCTTTAACAATTAGGAATTTTTAAAAAATTTCCCAATTTCAACAACCCAATTTTTTTTTTAAAATTGGAAACTTCTCAAAAATCTTAAAGTATCACATATTTTGACAATTTTGAAAGCTTTTAAACTTGACCTGCTTTTGAAAAGTTTGAATATCTGAGAACGTTCCACTATCAATAAGAATGTGGAAAAATTTTAAAAATTTTCCAATGATCGCAAAATGATGATGTTAACAATTTTGAAAAAAATTGACAATGCTTTGATTTCGTTCAAACTTAAGTAAGGTGTTACTGATGAGTTGAGAATGACTCAAAAAAATGTCAGCTCCCTGCGAATCTGGGGAATTGGCCCATGACTTCTCCTCAAAGTGGAGTGTTCTTCAAAAAAAAAGAAGAAAACCTGCGCCTCCGGAAGTCGCAGGGAGCTGAAATTTTTTTTGAGACATTCTCAATTCATTAGTAACAGCTTACTGGAGTTTGAACGAAATCGGAGCATTTTTCAATTTTTTTTGTAAAAATCATAGGCCCGTGAACGCCGTACTTCCCACGAGAGCGTCGTGGAAAATATGAATATCTGTAGAGGCTTATTTTTATGGGTGGTCAGTTTTTATCATTTTTGACGATGTTCCACCATTCCAAAATTTTTAAAACTTCAATGGTATATTTAGGGATGAACAGCATACTTTTTGGCAAAAAAAAAACCATTGTCGCTGTGACCATTTTTTCAAAATGGCGGCTCAAAATTTTTAAAACGCCATAACTCAGAGAAAAATTGTTCAAAAAAAAAAATTTAAAAATCCGTTTCTTCTTCTTACCCTCTAGAATCGATTTAAAAAAAACTCGAAGTTTTTATCTGCATTTGGTGAAAAATGAAAAAAAAATGAACAAAATACTTGCCCTGAGGGTAAAAAAATTTTTAACAAAATTTTTCTCATCATGGATGACGCTTTGGGGTAGAAGCGGTCAAGATCGGTTTCCAAGGCCAAAACACCATACTCAACCGGGTATGCCCTTTGGAAATCTGAAATTTAAAAAAATTTACAGTTTCCACAATTTGGAAAAATTTACTACTACAAAAAATTGAACATCATTTAAAAATGACCATTTCAACAATTTTAAGAAAACTGAATAATTTCAAGAAGTATAAAAATTTTTAATTATTTTCAAAAGTTTGACAGTAGCGATGAATTGACCATTTTGAAAATTTTGAAAATTTTGAAAATTTTGAAAAAATTTGAAAAATAACAAATTTCAACAATTTGGAAAATTGAACAATAAATCGAAAAATTGAACAATAATCACAATTGAGAATTTCAACAATTTCAACAATTTTCAAAAATTTTAGTATCCAACATTCAAGTCATAAACAGACGCGAGTGTAATATGGGGGGGGGGGGCCTTCGTCATTAATTCTGAAAGATCATCTCGCAATTGCCCTGCATCATTTTCATTTCAATCCTGCTCAAATCGTTGCATTTCTCATACCTACTCGTCCACAGAAAAATCTGCGCTATAATTCTTCTTTTATACCACACTTTCTATACTATCATGACTTTTCCCTGCGTGTACGGAGGCAGGCTCGTAATTGATTATTTTTTTATACTTATTTCATTATGCGACCACTGCACCGTCTCGACATTCTAGAAACGTACTCTGAATAATAAAATATGCCATCGCATCGGTGGCAAATATTTGAAAACAAATAACACCCCACAGTGCCATTCGAGCAAATTAAAATTTTACTATACAAAATAAATATTCAAAGGGTTAAAAGTCGAAAAAAAAAATGAAAAAATCATATTATAATAACATTTGTAAAGTTACAATTTCAACTAGGCTGTAGAATTTTCACATTGTGTTTAACGTTCATCGGTAAATAAGTAAAAAAAAAAAAAAAATCAATTAAAAGAGAATATTTTCACAACGATTGTTTTTTAATGAATAATGTACAATTAAAATTCTCGTCATAGTATGTTAACAAAAGTGTACACTTTTAGTTAGCCTATTGTAGGGCTTATTTTTCAAACAAGCTACATTTCCTAGCCCCAAGATACCGAGTCTCTTCGTTCGTAGAATAGTGTACCGTACCCTTGTCATGTTTTACGTGTCTGGGGAGGTACCTTCTTTGTTTTCAGTCTTTTTTAATCGATGTATCTTATCGAGAGGTATCATACAGCTTGATTGAAGGTAACGTTTTGCTTTGCGAAAATGAAGAGAAATTTTAGAACGTATTTGTCAGAAATGTGGGTTTGCTAGGATGTGGATGTGGTAACTAGAAGGGTGATCCTAGCAGTCTTCTGAATTTTTTTTTGAAAAAATGATACAATGTTGTAAATTGTAATTCAATCGAAATACTTACACAATAAACCTCGCCGAAGAAAAAAAAATGCATACTTGAAAGTATTTTGTTCGACTCGACTCGACAAATTACCAGCGACAATGGCGTTTTTAGCCGCCATTTGCGATGGTATTCGATCATCTGAGGAAAAATTTACCTTCGATATAAGCCGGCACAAGGGTGGAAACTACGTTTTTAAAAAATCTATGGTCGATTCGGTCGCTCGGCGGGCCCGAAAAAAAAATAAAGAATAAAAAGGCGAAGATTCATCATACTTTTTAGGTAAATTTCTTTAGAATTTTTAATAAATTCTTTTAATATAAGTACGACGGCGGAATTGTTAAATGAAAGAATGTCCGTAGATTAAAATGATTAATCGCAGCGTTGCCGGATTTTTTAATTAAAAATTAACCAATGATGAATGCGTTTCAGTGACAGTTACACAAGTGTATGGGCTAATGCTATTACTTCATTTCGAGAGCGAACAGAATGAAACAATCACTTTCTGCCGCCGTTTTGTTTTACCTCTCTTTTTTAATCCCCTTCTTTATCAATTTACCCTCGCCCGCTAATTTTTCTTTTCCTTTTCGCACACATTTCTTTTTTTCTCTCTTTTTTTTTACCCAGAAGAAGTAAAAACGACCTTATAGATAAATAAAAATGTTGGCGAAACAGATGTTCCATTTTTTATCGGAAAACACAAATAATACGATTAAGATTTACCATGGCGTCGGCTGCCCAAGACTGGGTAGGTAATTTCGCATGTGCCAATGAAATTCCGAAATTTGCTTATGAGAAGTTTTATTAATCGTTTTCATTTTTCAAATAAAAGCAGAAGAGTCAAAGGCAAACTTTATACGTACTACCAGCTAAATACCTAGACCTACGTGTTTTTCCTTATATATGTACCTACCTATAATATATTATACACGAGCCGAAATCAAACGACGAAAGCTCGCTTAAACCTCGATAGTAATTTCGTAAATTTTAGTAATTTAAATTTCTCTATTTCGCTACCTACACATACACACACGAACGATGGATAGTTTGAGCTAATTGTACCGTCGGAAATTTCACTTTGTTATCTAGTACCTATAAAAGCAACCTACCACCGTAATTGTATTGTAAACTAAAGAGTACGTAACGGCGTATGCACTATAAAAACTTAGGCACTTCACAAAGAATATTTTCAAAGCAAGTACATAGTAAAAGAGTTGTTGCTTTATAATCGGTTGTCTGAAGTAAAACAGCTTCTTTGACATTGTACGTACCACGTTAACAGTTTTTTTTTTTTTGCTTCGCGTTCTGTTTCATTTTGCCGCCGAGTTATGTTCTCACCATATAACGTGTCAGTAGTACGAGCTGAGATAAGTGTGAGAGCTCGCTCATCTCGAGTAGTTTTCGGTGCCATGTTCACCATATAGTATGAAGTGCATGTGTTTCGATTGGCTCGAGTTAGCCGGATTTTTACGTCTGGTGAAATTTATTTTGAAAAAATTGTTTTCTCATATTGCGAGTTTTAGGCGTGATGCACAATGTATTTTTATTTCATTTTAGTGAGAAAATGTTTAAAATTGCAAGGGAGGGGGGCGAATTCTACCCGATTTCAAATTAATAGATATCACATTTTGAAAAAATTTTGGCAGATTTTAAAATGAAATTTTTTGGCAAAGCCGCAAAAAAAACCTGCCAAAAATTAATACCACATTCTAGAAAAATCATCAAAATCACCAAAATTCATCCAAACCTCCAAATCGCATTTTATGGCAAAGACGCCAAAATTTTATCAGAAATTATTATCACGTTTTAGCCAAATCACCAAATTTCTGCCAAATTTCAAAATTAATTTTTTTGGCCAAAGCCACCAAAATACTGCCTGAAACCAATTTCACATTTTTGCAATATCACCAGAGTTTTGCCAATTTCAAAATTGAATTTTATGCCGAAGTCGTCGAAATTTTACCAAAAATTAATACGAGTATCACGTTTCTGCCGAATCACCAATTTCAAAGTCGATTTCTATGGCCAAAGTCACCAAAATATTTTTTTAAACCAACGTCGCATTTTTACAAAATCACCAAAAAATTTTCAAATTTCAAAATCGCATTCAACACCAAAATTCTAGAAAAATCGCCAGAATTCTAGCATCACATTTTGAAAAAATTCTGACAAAATCACTAAAATTGTGGCAGAATTCAAAACCACATTTTCTGGCAAAGATGCCAAAACCTTACCAGAAATTGATGCCATATTCTAGAAAAATCATCAAAATCATCAAAGTCACCAAAACTCTATCAAACTTCAAAATCACATTTTATGGCAAGGTCGCCAAAATTTTGTCAGCAATTATTATCACGTTTTAGCCAAATCACCAAATTTCTGCCGAATTTCAAAATCAATTTTTCTGGCCAAAGCCATCGAAATATTGCCCGAAACCAAGTAGGTATCATATTCTTATAAAATCATCGGGATTTGGCAAAACTTCGAGATTGAATTTTATGGAAAATACGCTAAAATTTTACTAGAAATTAATATCACATTTCTGCCAAATCACCAAATTTCAAAATCGATTTCCATGGCCAAAGACACCAAAATACTTCTTTAAACCAACGTCGCATTCTTACAAAATCATCAAAAAATTTTCAAATTTCAAAATCGCATTCAACACCAAAATTCTAGAAAAATCACCAGAATTCTAGCATCACATTTTGAAAAAATTCTGACAAAATCACTAAAATTGTGGCAGAATTCAAAACCACATTTTCTGGCAAAGACGCCAGAACCTTAGCAGAAATTGATGCCATATTCTAGAAAAATCGTCAAAATCACCAAAGTCACCAAAATTCTACCGAAACTTCAAAATCACATTTTATGACAAGGTCGCCAAAATTTTGTCAGCAATTATTATCACGTTTTAGCCAAATCACCAAATTTCTGCCAAATTTCAAAATTAATTTTTCTGGTCAAAGCCACCGAAATATTGCCCGAAACCAAGTACATAGGTATCACATTCTTGTAAAATCATCAGGATTTTGCAAGACTTCGAAATAGAATTTTATGGAAAATTCGCCAAAATTTTGCTAAAAATTAATATCACATTTCTGTCAAATCACCAAATTTCAAAGTCGATTTCTCTGGCCAAAGTCACCAAAATATTACATTCTAGCAAAATCACCAAAAATCTTTCAAATTTCAAAATCGCATTCTCCCACGAAGTGACCAGAATTTTGCCAAAAATTAGTATCAAATTCTCTAAAGATTCTGGCAAAATCGCCAAAATTCTGCCAAATTTCAAAATCACATTTTATGGCAAGGTTATCAATATTTCATCAGAGATTTATTTTCACGTTTTAGTCAAATCACCAAATTTTTGCCGAATATCAAAACAATTTTTTTGGCCAAAGCCACCGAAATAAGTATTGCCTGAAACCAATATCACATCATTCTTGCAAAATCACCAGAATTTTGTAACTTCAAAATCATATTTCATGGCAAAATCACCAAAAATGTTATTAAAAATTGATATATATTACGTTTCTGCCAAATCACCAAATTTCAAAGTCGATTTCACTGGCCAAAGTCACCAAAATATTTCTAGAAATTTTCAACGTTACATTCACCAAAATTTTTTCAAATTTTAAAATCGCATTCTCCAGCCAAATCACCAAATTTTCGCCAAAAATTAACATCAAATTCTCGAAAAATTTCCAAAAAATCACCAAATTTACATTTTATGACAGTCGTCAAAATTTCAACAGAAATTTGCCTCATTCTAAAAAAATCATCAAAATCACCAAAATTTGCTAGACTCTTCAATCACATTCTCTGGCAAATACACCAAGACCTTTCTAAAAATTAACGTCAATTTTTTGCAAAATTGCTTAAGTTGGCCGAACTTCGAATTATTTTCAAAGTCGCATTTTCTAGCAAAGTCACCGAAGTTTTGCCAGAAATATTAATGTTGTCCTTTGGCAAAATTCTCACGAAATCGCCAAAATTTCAATAAGCTTCATGATTGAATTTGATGTCAAAAAATCTTGGCAATGTTGCCACTAGCCAGAAATCTGCCAAATTCCAGATTTCCATTCTCCGGCATATTCTGCAAACTCTTGTCAAAAATTTGTATAAAATTTTGGAAAAATTCTAGAGAAATTATCAAAATTTCGCCAACTTTTAGAATAGCTATTTCTGGCAAAATCACCAAAATCTCATTTCTAGCAAATTTTTTTGCCAAAATCACCAAAATCAAAAAATCACATTTTATGGCGAAGTCATCAAAATCTGCCCATAAGTAAATTGATGTCGCACACACTCTGGCAGAATTCTAACAAAATCACCAATATGCTGTCGCACTCGCACTTTAGAATTGAATTTCCACAAAAAATTCTGAGAATGTCATCAAAATTCTACATGGTTTCTGAAAAAGTGGATAATATTTTACTGCAGTATTTGAAATTATTTTCTAGCCATCATTACTATGCACTATGCAGCTAATCAAGACACATTATCGATCGTTTAAAATAATTCCTGCTTCAAGACTCAAGACATACCGATGCCGGGTGCCATGAAATAAACTTTTTTTCGGATTGAACTGATGGAAAAAAAAAATCGTACCTCACACGAGATGGTGACGATACAATTTCCATAGATACCATAATATACGTATAATACAAAAACTAGGCTGCAGGTACGGGTATACTCGTCGAGTATGGTATAACGAGAGGCTATTATTCGAGTTAAAAAGTAGTTAATTATTTCAACGGGATTTGTGTAGGATGCGTCGCGTAAATGTGGAAAATACGAGCTACATAGTTTCAAGGGTTGCTGTTTATCTTGTTGTTAAAAAGAGCTCGATACGGGAGGCGCAAGAGGGCGGCATAGAGAGAGAGACGAACGAGAGGCGTAGAGGATAAGGGTATGCTCATCGGATCAAGAGCGTTAAGGAGGAGGCAGCACCGAAGCAGAGAGGTAACGGCGTAACGCGCATTTTACAAAACACTGTTATCGAAACTCACACCTTATACGGTACATAAGGCTACGAGTATGGGAAGATAGCGGCGGACCGGCGAGCGGGAGGGATTCATGTCGGCGTAAACCGAGAGGTCGGCGGTAAAAGATAAAGTGACATTCGGGAAGTAATACTCAGAGGGTTGCTTTCTCTATACATATACATATATATTCTTGCAGTTTATCACTTTTTGCCAGTCTAAACAAGAATTTGGTCTGGGTCCAGCAAGTAGCCGCACCATTAGCAACGAAGTGTGTCGGCCATTTGGACCGAAGCTTGCCAAGTCAGCAGTTGTCTTGCCGCATGCCTTTTCCTTTCGAGAATTTAAACTTTTCCTCTCTTGTTTTCGTGATGCCCTGTTTAAACAATATAGTATATATACCGCCGCCGCAAAAATCGACACTTTTTTTCTAACCGCAACCAACACATCATTTGGCACATTTTTTATTCGCCAGTTTTACGTTACTTTAATGGCGTTTATTTTTTAACGCGGTTTTAGCTCGTCTGCTTTCCTTTTCTCTCTCACTCTCTCTCTCTCTCAAGCCATCGCACGGATTCGTCTTCGAGGCATTTCGTTAGTGTAGGCTCGTCTTACGATGCTATACGTGCCTTTATTATTCGTTCATCAACATACATAAGGTGATTTTTTTCACTTTCTCTCTCGCTCGTTGGTTTTTTTTTTGTTCTATCATTCTCGCAGATGTTGGTATAGAATACATAGAATATAAGGCAAAAATACGCCATAATAAATCGTACACCGTTAAATCTATACCATGTACAAGGAAACTTTTTCAATTCCGAGTGGAAAAAGCGAGAAAAAAATTAATATAGCCTCATTCAACGGCTAATAAAGTTGCTTCGTAGCCGCGTACTACGAAATACCACCAACACTTTAAAAACTCGCCAAGCTAAAAACCGTGTTATTAAAAAATTAAATATTTATATGCCGCCAAAGTTTGGCAATTACTTAACAAATTGGATATACAACTGCAACCGAAAAAATACTCTTAAGCGCTTTATTACCGTTCGCGTAATTCCGCACCCCACACCGAACCTTGCCCATTTTTTTCTAACCAATCGCCCAGCATCGTTTGGCGAATCAGGTAAAATCGAAAAAAAAAAAAAAAAACAGAGAAACATTACATTAGAAATATTTATTAGAGTAATATTTAACGTGGCAATTAAAAAAGCACCGACGCGTTAACCAATTGGAAATCTTGGCCGGGGTTATTTCTGTTGTTTCGATTCGGCTAACTTTTCCATTTTCTTCAATAATTCTTTCTCCTCTTCGAGTATTTTTAATCGGTCGATTTTCGTTCCCGGATAGTATTTATTTGCCGGCGATTTATCAAACCCTTCGAGTTCTTTTTTTTCCTTCTCGATAGCCGCCAAACGAATCTTGCGCGAGATTTGGTTATACTTTTTGACCGTCGAGGCGAACTCTTCGTCAGTTTCTGTCAATTTACGAGCGAATTAAATCGATTTAGTGGCGCGCCGAAAAAAATTTAATTAAATACAAAAATTATAGGTACCAGATACGTACCCGCTTGAGAGTCGGAGGATATAACCAACGGATTGTTCAAGTCGTTCGTTGACCTGTAAATTGAATGGTAGAATGGTGAGTTGAAAATCACTGGTCAATGTTGAGGTAGATATCAATAAATGATGAATCTCGTTATTTATTTATGTATGTATGTACGAAAATTCGATATTACCCTCCTGCTTTCTGCAAATCTACCATCTCGATTTCTTCTTTGGTTTGGTCTTTTTTATTCGACATTTTGCCTTTCGCGAGTTTAAACGACGGAAATTACACACAAAATTTTACTAAGTACGTTAATCAACGATGAGTAATCGGGATGGAAAAATTTGCTTAATTTAAACGACGAAAACAGACGTTACAATCTGGGCAACGATTTGAGTAGATACTTGATGGTAAACAAGAAAGATGAGCGAGAAGATTACGTAGCCATTTATATTTTTGATGGTGGCTTCCATTTTTTTTTTTCAATTGCGTTTTTTTTTAAAATTTTGATTTGAAAAATAAGGATGATTTAGAAGAATCAAACAAGATTGTTCAATCAAAAAATTTTTAAACAGTATTGGTTATATCCCTAAACTAATTTTTTCAAAGTTTGGATTTTCCAAAAAAATAATAATAAAAAATGAAAAATAAAAAAAAAACGTTTTTTACAACTTTTTTTTTAAACACAAAAAATTAAGAGCTTGACAAGAATTTCTCATTGATTAAAAAAACTAATCTCGAATTCGTGTTGAGTAGGTCAATCTACCTTCGTTAGATGCATTTCAGCTATCGTTATTCTCAAATTTGAAAAAATTAATTTTCCAAGAAAATTCAATTTGGAAAAAAATAAAAAATGACAAAAATTAAATTCTCAACTTCAAACAAAACAATCGTTTGAAAGGTCGAAATCAGGGTAGTTTGACTTGCTGAACACGAATCTGTCATTAGTTTTTTTATTCGACCATTTTTAATGACTTTTTTCACCGCATGAAAGTCTTTCAATTATACCAAAATATCGCGCTCTGCAACTTTTTGATCTGGTAGTAGTCTGAGTTTGGATTCAAGAAGGATGACGAAGGTCTAGGAAGATGCAGAATCTCAAATTGCATCTTTTAAAATGCTAAAAAGGGTTTCTCACGCCACTTTGACTGCCAAGGAACCTATGAAAACAGCGTTTTTTTCGAAAGGAGGTGCATTTTGGGGATCTCCTGTGACCCTCCCCTTGCATCTAGAGTGTTCAAATTTTTTTAGGCGGATGTCCCCCACTCAAAGTAAACTACCTCACCAAATTTGGTCAAAATCCAAGGTATGTTTTTTATTTCACTCCAACCTAATGTATAGGTACTAAATAGGTAGGTACATTAAATGAATTTTGTTTTCTTTACAAATCGAAAAAATTGAATTTTTTTTTTTGGGAGGGGTATTCATTGGACTCAATTTTTTTTCATTTTGTTTTTTGGAAAAACTACAAAATTTTTATTTGAAAAAAGAGGAAAAATACGTTTATTTGTAGAAATATTTTTTTTTTTAAAATTGTGTTTCGAATAATTATTTTTTTTGTTGAGGAAATTTGAAAAAAAAACACGTTTTTTGAGTAGGCGTAGAAAAATTTTCAATTTACACTAAATGTTGCACAAAAAACCCCTCTGAAAATTCATCTTTTTTTTTACAAAATTCTGTCCTGAAAAAAAATGAGATTCACAATAAATGACTTTGTTTTTCTTCGAAATCGAGGAATAATTGAAAAATTAATTCCCCAATGAATCATTCCTATTCCCAAGAGAAAATTTGACTGAAACGCTTGCTTGATGAGAAAATTTTTAAAAAATCGTTTATTCATAGAACAAGAGAGTGTTTTAAAAATGAATTTCTTGGTTTTCGAAGAAACTTGATCAAAATTTACAAAAAAAAAAAAAAAAAAGGGGGGGGGGGGGGGGGGGGGAGTCACAATTTTGCCAACTCTGAAAACTGAAATTTGTGAGCTTTCCAGTTGAACATAGGCAAAGATAGACGATTTGGAGGGGTGAGCCTCAGTAAACTATTTTCGAAGTATTTTCACTGTTTGTATGAACTCAGTCGCGAATCTAGAGTGCAATTTTGGAAAGGGAAGGGCGATTTTTTTTTGTTATTTAAAGCCAAAATCAAATAAAATTCTAAGAAGAAAGTATTTTTTGACTACTTTTCATGCTTGGAAGCAAAATAAAATGTTTTTTGAGGTTCATGGAACATTTGCGAGAGCTTAAGCTTCCCCGATTTTGAAGAAAGTGATTTTTTTTTGTTTTTTTTTGACACAAAATAGAATTACAATTTTAGACGAAATTTTTTGGAAATTTTTGATGAAAAACTACAATTTTGGCTTTAAAAATATGTATTTTTCATCAGCTTTCCCAACTTTCCATGTTTTGACAAATGTGCTAACTTTTCTTATTTTACACTGATTTACCAATTTTTGCTGCTAAAAATTTGAATGGGGGGGGGAGGTGATGTGGGGGGAGGAGGGTGATTTGAATTGAACCAATTTAAGTATGGTGAATCAGCCCCGAGAACAGATTTTGAAATTTTCTGGTGGAAATCGGTCCTTATGGTCTAAGAACCCCGTGACAAAATTTTTAGCTCCCTACATCCTTCCTAAACCCCTTTCATGGGGGCGAAACGTCGATTTTCTTTGAAATTTTTGTTTTTCGTAGTTTTCAATCGAATTTTT
>FIZT01011426.1:0-14297 GCA_900065295.1 Paracoccus marginatus | reverse complement strand
TAGCAGAGATCAAACATGGCGGCCACGTATCATACCCCCCTTCTTTAGTACCCTAGTTTCAACTACACTTTTTTTTTTCTCATTATTTTTTTTTCAAGACTTCTCAACTTTGGAGTTACTTTGTTATTTAAAATTGCGCACGCATTAATGCGTTGACTTTTATGCCTTTTTTGTGCATCGCGAATGCGACAAAAATGACTTAGGGCCGTATTCATAGACGATACTTTAGTGCCAAGTAGTACTTAAGTACCCAAAAACCTGCACTAACCCTTTGTCTAGTATCGGATTTCGGTTCCTTGACGTGTCAAGTATTGACTATGAATACGGCCCTTAGGTATTGAGTATGCATTTAGAAAGTTATTGGAAAGCTAAGTGATTTAAATTATTTTCATTAGTTGAAGTCTGTTTTTGAATATTTCACGAACCAATCAGAATACAAAAATGATCAATTTGAATTGAAAATCAAAAATAATAATAGTCTCACCAAAAAGTCACAAAATAAAAAATTGTGTGTCGCAACAATGTAGGTAATGTAGGACAGCGGAGCAGGGGATTTGAATGAATGAAATGCAGTATGAAATGAATTCATTGAATTGAGAATCTTTAACTAACTATGAAATTAATGATTACGAAATTGTCTCTAAAAAATAATTATTCTGAACGGTAATTTTGGAATTCCAGGAGATTGTTTTCAAATTGTCTCCTTTTCATGCTCTTTTTCTTCGATTTCACCTATGTCACAATCTGTAATGTAATTCGCCTTCCTTAGATGAATAATTCATTCTTGTGATTTCAATATTGGTTCTCCGAGAAAAAGAAGGGTCTAAAATTCTGATTACGTGATTTTTACTGTTTCTCTATCAGGTTTAACCCTTTTTTTTTCAAATCATTCATGCGAGTAAACTTGATGATTATAAATTGTGATTGAAGGAGTGCTATCACAGGTCGCTAGTCAGACGCAGCGTTGAAAAATGGACGTGGAGGAAACCCAAGAGTCATCCTTATCTCCATCTTACAACACGGTAAGTACCAAAATCAAAGATATTGATGTCTTGTCAAATTACTAAATTTACTCTTGATTTTTCTCAGGTTGTCGAGTGGTTGAACAATGCATCCTTGGCTACCGATCATGAAAAAGTGGAATATTTACAAAAAATCTCGGAAATCGTCATTAACAAGGAACCGGAACTTTTGAAAGAATTTATAGATCATATCTTAGCTTTTCAATCAGACCGTAATGTCGAAGTTAGGAAAATGATTGTCACATTTATCGAGTCAATAGGGTACATATTGGTTGCCAAATTACCGGAATGCATAAATGAAATAATATCTCCATTATTCCATCATTTTATTTTTTGTTTTTGTTTTTGTTTTTGTTTTTAGGAAAAAACACCATCAATATTTGCCCAAAGTTCTGCCAAGTCTTTTGATGTTGTTGAGCGATCCTTCTTTGCAAATTCAAAAGAAAGTTATTCAAACTAGTAGTACGTTGTATAAAGAAGTTATTCTATGTTTGGCGAAATCTGACAACAATTCGGACGAAAACGCTCTCCAAGATGTGTGGAATACGGCCAACTCTCTAAAAACTAGTATCATCAACTTGGTGGACAATGACCATGAAGGGTAATTGAATTATCTTTTGGTTCAATTTTTTTTTTAAAGGCATATTCAATTTTGTATTTTTTTGCTTAGAATATTGAATCAAACAGTAAAATTTATGCAGACCGTTATCATATTGCAAACTAGTAGAGACACTGAAGATAAACAGAACGACAATATATCTATTTTTGATGTACCATTAACAATGAAATTTACCAAGCGAAGAAAACTGGAAGAAGAGGCGATGTATGGATTTTGACACTTTTTATTGCTAGTGATTATATGTACGGTAGATTAAACGGTTTCATGTTTTAGGGTTGTGTTTGATTTGCTCGTGAAGTTCCATGATTCAAAACATATCAGCAGTACTAGTTTGATGACTTGCATGGCAGTTCTCACGACCATTGCATTAGCCAGACCACAGTTTCTCGGAAAAGTTATAGCTGCCTTGGAAACAGTTCATAGTAAGTGATTCTGTTTAATTAATTTCTCTTGTCAAAATTGTACTGATTTATTTTCTCTCATTTCAGCTCATTTACCTCCGGATTTATCCGAAAGTCAAGTGAATGCTGTTAGGAAGCATTTAAAATGCCAGTTATTATTATTATTGAAACACCCGTCTTGTATCACCTATCAACAAAATATAATGACTCTACTAACCGATCTAGGAGCAACGCATTCTGAAGTAAATGGAGTACATCTATCAACTCATTTGTGACTAGCTGGCCACTGAATGCATTTTTCTCAAATTCATACCACAATTTTTTTCCAGGTTATGAAAACTTTACCGAAAGAAGACGAAAGGAAAAGAAAACATAAAAAACCTCCCGAAAGTACTCAAGCGGTGAAGAAGTCACGACCAGAAGAGCCACCTGTTACCGTATCTGGATTAGACCTGACCGAGGTTTGGGTGAACGAACGTCTTTTACCTACAGTAGCGACTCAAATTATCATGGACACTTTGGTGAGTATCACCTTGAATGAATTTAAAATGTGTAGCTTTTGTGTAAGACTTTATTCTGTTTTAGCCGTTTTTACCTGGTAAAATGCCCCCGTTATTCAGTTCAGCGTACACTCCTATTGCTGCCGCGGGTACTCCGGCCCAAGTTAAACACGTATCACGTTTACTGGCCACCCAGCTACATGCAGCTGGATTA
This sequence comes from Paracoccus marginatus, assembly GCA_900065295.1. Lineage (NCBI taxonomy): Eukaryota > Metazoa > Arthropoda > Insecta > Hemiptera > Pseudococcidae > Paracoccus > Paracoccus marginatus. Next base: position 11,541 of record FIZT01011426.1, on the reverse strand, counting down.
GGACCTGGTTCATCTCAAGTAGCACCGGTTAAAGTAATGTGTTATATCGATTTCGCATTTTAATGTTGACGACAGACGTTTAATGAAATTTCATTACAGGTCACTGAAACTATTGACGATGCTGAAAGTGATTCAGAAGAACAAAAACCTAAACCTGTTTTACCACCACCAGTTTTGAAACCCATTTTGAAGAATCCAAGGACTCTGAAATTGGGTGAAATAACTAAACCTTTGGAGGAAGAAGATAGAGAGAAATTAGCTGTAGACGCTGTGAAGAGAATTTTGGATTCTGAAAAAGATGCGGTGAATGGAGGAGCGCTGAGAGCTAGAATGAAAATTATCACTTCCATTGCTACTACTTTCGGCTTAAAAGTCAGGGAAGGTAATTGAAAAATACTTCTGAATAGAATATTTTACCATACTTCTTCTTCAATTCAATTTTATTGTTTGTCGTAGCAATTTTGGAGTATATTTTGGCCGATCTCAGGCAGAAATTAGGGTTAGCTATGGCATGGCTATATGAGGAGTACAGCATTCTACAAGGATTTTATAAACTACCTGAAATACTACAACACAATCAGAAACCAGATCATAATTATAACACGCTTCTATGTTCCTTAGCTTTAACGGTCATCAAACGATATGAATATAAAGACAGAGACGTGTAAGTTCATTTTTTTTTCTATCTGGGTTTTTAAATTACCTTCAAAATGAATCATACATTATAGGTTATTCGCTCGTATTTATTTGGAGGCTCCGTTAATCACTGACAACGCTCTTGATATCTTGAAAGAAATGAGCACTCGTGAAGTCAGTACTATTCAGTTGCTTCAGCAACTTGTTTTGAAGAGACCTGCTAAACAATTACTATTTTTGAATATATTGTTGGAACAAACATCCAGTCACGTTACGGAGGTAAGCTTTGAAAAATTATCGCATTATCTACAGAACTGCAAAGACGATTTACTACCTAATCTAATCTATTTTTCAGGTACACAAATGCGCTGTTAAATTGATTATAGAATTGTATTCTCGAACGGAACTTCGTAATATAATCGAAGAATACGCAACTTTCTACCTTGGCTTTTTACGCTTACCTCAGCCCCCGGATGTTTTATTTGGTCCTGAAAAAGGAGCTGCAACACCTTCTGAAAAATGGACGGAAAATGTAACCAAGTGTTGTTTACGCCTGTATTTATCGTTGTTGCCACATAACGAGGAATTGATTCATGAGTAAGCGTATTTTAAAAATTAATTAATAATTAGGATTTAGTTCAGTAATAATATGTGTTTTTTTAGATTGGCCAATGTGTATGCTTCAAGTGACTCTGACATAAAACGCATAATATTACGACTGATCGAGGCTCCTGTTCAAAAAATGGGCATGTCTTCTCCTCAGTTAATGAAACTTGTTGACGAATTTCCTAAAGGAGCTGAAACTCTGGTTACTCGTGTTCTACACATTGTTACTGATAAAAGTACAAATTCAATTTTCAGAATTACTTCTCAAAATTTTTTTGGCAGAAAATTCGTTATTATCATTTTTTTTTACAGCTCCTGCCAGCGAAGAATTGGTGAACAGGGTCAAAGAATTGTACCAATCAAGAGTTTCTGATGTTCGTTTCTTAATTCCAGTTCTTAGTGGTCTTTCTAAAAATGAAATATTCAATGCTTTGCCTCACCTCATAAAATTGAATCCAAACGTTGTGAAAGAAGTTAGTTTTCCGTGAATAAGTTATCTTGCGTGTGCACGTTTGGTTGATTATTATTATTTTTTTTCAAATTCGATTTTTCAGGTTTTTAATCGATTACTAGGAAGCCCTAATGAAAATACTAACGCACCAGTTACACCATCGGAGTTGTTACTAGCACTGCATAAAATTGATACGGCGAAGTGTGAATTGAAATTTGTGATAAAAGGTTAATTATAATTAATAGTACTTTGAGGGAAGAAAAAAAACGAAGAAGTGATCATTTACTCTTATTATGCTTGTTTTTTCAGCTACTTCGATTTGTTTTGCTGATAAATCGAATTTTACTCAGGAAGTATTGGCTGTTGTAATTCAAAATTTAATGGATGTTTCTCCTTTGCCTACACTCCTTATGAGAACTGTAATTCAAGCTATCTCGTTTTATCCTCGTTTAATTGGCTTTGGCATGAATATTCTACAGCGTCTTATTCTGAAACAAGTATAACTTTTGAAGTTTTTGTAAGAATTTAATAATTTATTTCATACTTCTAATGTTAATTTTCCGGTTTAGGTATGGAAGCATAAGAAAGTTTGGGAGGGTTTTATAAAATGTTGTGAACGCACAAAACCTAACAGTTTTCAAGTATTATTACAATTACCTCCAGAGCAGTTGCACGATGTTTTTCAAGAATCGCCTGGTTTGAAGCCAGCTCTTTTGGAGCACGTCTTGAGTTACACCGAAAATCAGGTTAATAATGTTCACGTCATTGGTCTATGTACTGAGTACTTGCAACATTTCTATAAAAAAATGACTTTATGCAAATATTACATTTACAGAGGTCACATATTCCTCAAGATATTATGGATATTTTGTACGGTTCGAAAACCCCTATTTATACAGAATTCAATGTCAAGAACGAGCCGGTAAGTGCATCGTAATGTTACGGGTACGACGGTACGAGTACCAGAACCTGTAATTTTCAAAAGAAAATATATTTCAATTTTTTCAAACTTTTTTTTTCGAATGCAGATGTCTCCACCTGAGCTTACCATTGACATAAAAGAAGAACCTCAAGAAGAAGCAATTTCTGCATAGTGAAATTATTCGTAGAATTATTATTTATATTAAAGAATTACTATGGTTAATAGATTGAAATTTGAATTTCAAATAATCCCATCATTATTTTGATTTCTTTTTGGTTTGGTATGTTTTTTCATATCATAAAATTTTGTGCGTTTTCGTATCTAAGCTGCAATTCAACGCCGTTGAAAGTTCACTTTTGATGACGGTTTTTCTGTTAAATGTTGTACATACATATGTATGCTATACTAGTCTGTATACAAAATACATTGTGCCTATTTTTACTGGACGGTATAATTGAAATGTGCTGTGATGTACTGTTACGATGTACATTTAAATTTTTTACTCCCAAATCGTGTAAAATGTTCAATTTATGGAAATTCTTTCAAAATTTTGTTTCATTAAATGTATGTTTAATTTGAGAACAATTTCATTTCTTAAATGTTTAGTTTAATTTAGTTGAATTCTCTAGCAGGTAATTTGTAAAATACATTTCTATTTGTATGACCCATTTTATTTGGTTCACATTTGCGTTCGTACGCTATCCTGCTTACTTTTTCGAACGTTTAGAGGCCTGAACATTTTTGTTATTTATGTTATCGTTCGATGAATTCAAAACAAATAACAAAAGCCAAGTTTACCCTTGGCTTATTAAATGATAACCCTGAAACGGCCCAACTAATTTGTCAATTTACTGTACATTACTTTTTAGTTAGCCATGCACCGCAAGATGTAGTTAAACAATTTCTTTAGTATGTAGTACCTATGCTCTAGGTAACTTGTTATTAACAGTTGTTATAGTAACGAAATCAATAAGAAAAATTATTGAAGGTTTCTACTTGTGTAATCGTAATGTGTACTTCAAAGAAGTGATTCGACATTTTTACTCAGAATTTAAAATCGAATGAAAATTTAAGACTGTATTTAGCATGAAGAAATTGATTTTCAACCATATGTGCGATGCGTGCGTGAGTAGAGTCGGCTGTTTTCTTCGTTATTATTGGTAAGCTTTTATAAATTCATGAAACGTCTTAATTTTTAAAAGTACAAGTTTCTCTTTCTCAATGACATTTATTGATTTCCCCCCTTTTTTTTGTTTTTGAAGAATTAAGTAATAATAAGTTAGATGATGGTTGTATCGATTTATGTAATCATTTGCGTCGAAATTCCCGTTAGCAATGGTTCGATTTGAACGATTGTATTTTATTACCTACGTTTTAAAAAATTTAAAAGTAATCCATTTCTTTTCTTTTTCATTGTTTTGCAAAATTGATTGACGTAATTTCAATTTTATTTCTCCATTAGACAAGCTGAAGGAGGTAAGTCACTGTTTAAATATAAGTATAGGTCTAAGCACTCACCCACGTTTGATAAGAATTCCTCCTGTTGTTTTATCAGAAATAACAACAAAAAAATCGAAACAATTTTTGTTATTTTTTAGTGCCTCTACCTATACTTCACGTACGGAAAATGAGCATTGATATACTTGATTTAAAATTGTGTTTCAGCTCATAAATGGATTTTTCGAAGCACCCTCATAACCGAGTTAATAACCAACAGAATCTACATTTAAAAACTAGCGCAGAGATCATAAACGAAGCAAAAGCTGCAATAACCTTGAATTCCATCATGAATACCAAAATTTTGAAAACAAATCGCCCATTTACACCCAAAGATAGTCAAAGAATACTTTTTGAACAAAGAAAAAAAGAAAGACCAAGCAGCTCTGTAAGGTGAGTGAATCGTTCGAAAGATTACCGTGGCTTACTATGTACCTATACTCACCTACCAAAAAACGAAACGTACACCCTCGCGTATAACCGAAGCGCCAATTTACCATTGAAATCTGCTTTCATATTAGTTTCCAGAATGTCAAGTTTCAAGAAATTGACATATTGAAGAAACATGAAAAGGATGACAAAATTTCCCCCTGTAATGTGAAGACAAAGTTACCAACTTTAGTTAGCCATAAATCAATGATATCGCTCGAAAAATGTAAGTTGAATGTGGCCTCTGGGCTCTGTTTTGAAATAGATTGTAAACTAGGTACTCTGGTACCTACCTACTCAATCGTTTCACATTTAAAACGAGGAAAAAGCTCTTTTTGTCGCAAATGTCACACATTTTTAGGATTGCCTTCTGTGTCTTCCAGTCAAGCCTCAATGTTATGCACAATAATTTTCGGTATGGGTACCTACCTATACATAATGCTGTTTTCAGCTGCAAGAATTGTTTCGGCTTTCAATTAGGTACACATGACGATGATGTTTTTGTTTTGTTAAGAGTAAAATAGAGAAACAGGTTTGATAAATTTGTAAGATTTTATGAGTATAAATTGTTTTTGTAAAGGAAGACAGGGTATATTACTTGGAATTCGAGTGGTACCTACACTTATCACAAGAAAATAGAAATTTGAATTTTTAAACTGATTACTGTTATCGAACCGTGTTATCAGACAACCCATTGTGATGAATTCTCGTTTGTTTAGGGTTTTCTGCGTTATTACACTCGAGTCGTCGATACGGTTGTGCACTCATAAAAATTATACTTAGATAAAAAAATTAGCACTTGAGAGCCAGATGGATTTTTGAAAGTATTTTTATCTTTTAAAACGTTTGTAAACAGTACGCATACAACTTCGCCCCTTTTTCTAATTTACAAAGCGATCTATAAAAGTCTATCGCCTTTCCCACCTGTTTGTAGTGTAGGTAGGTACTCGTATGCGTACATTTTATGTACTTAGTGCCTACCTGCCTACTTACCTGTATGTATTGGTTTTTAATGAATATTATGCAACTCCCAACACATTATTTAGAATATGCATGGATACTTTTTCACCCAGAATATTTTTTTTTTAAACTCGTAGTACCCGAAGAATTTTTAGAAATAATTCCAGAGCAGCGAGAAATCTACAGTAGTCCAGCTTTAGGAACCAAACCGAAACTTGACGACAAAAACGATCAAATTTGGTTTCCGCTAGTTACCACAGCAAGTGCGAAAAGCGCGAACAGAATAATATCTAATTCGACAATGGATAAAACTTTGTATCCGACTAAATTTAAAGTAAGAAAAATAATTCAAAACCGTACATCGCCGAACATTGATACCCTCACAATAGATATTTGAATACAAATTATAAATTTTTTCCGAGTAGTTGACCAATGCTTGGGTCGATCAAGAAAGAACAATACACGAAAATAAAGTCAACGAAGCTCGAGCGGTCTTACAACTTCAATCAAAAGACAGCATTCAAAGCGTCCTTTCCAACATGAATAAAAAAATGAAAAGTGGGTTTTGTCGAAATTTCATTTTCGATAAGAAATACTCAATAGTTAATCATCTTCCATTCATGGCATATACCTCCCATTGTTTTACCTACATGCATTTTCAGACTATAAAGACGAAGAAATGATAATCCTACTGAAGAAATTACACGACTGCTTGGAAAGAGAGCAAGTTTCACAAAATCAAGATTCAACTTTAACTAAAAATCTTATACTTAAGACAGTTTTTACCTTGATTGATTCTCCAAATGAAATTTTACTCCTTCAAGTTGCACAGATAATTTTATTCGTGAGTATCATCCTTAGACCAAAGGTATCATCTATAGATATAAAAACGTACTCTACATACATTGAATAGCAATATGTGAAATTGTTTCTAATTGTTTCCAATTTCTGATTTTGCAGTTACGAGTTACTGGTGTTAATTTAGCGACTGTTTGTAAATTAGTCTTCAAAATTTCACGATCAGATAAAAACGACGAACTATTTTTGGAAAAAAATATAATAGGTTGGTTAATTATTCAAAAATATTAAACCCAATAAACAGCTTGGTTTCTTAAATTTTTTAGGTCCATTTGTTTACTGCCTGGGTTTAGCCACGCCAGATGAAGATTCAGAAGCTCTTATTTATGGTTATGGTGCCCTCAAATTTCTCATGATGAATCTGAATATTCTATACTACGCACTTGAAAATGGCATTCTGCAGCTTATGGCATTGCATTTAAAAATGATCAATTTAGCGGTAAAATTGATCAGTTTTCAATCATTTATATAAGATAGGTACTACTTTTCCAAATGCGTGAGATTTTAAAATTTTCCTCATTTTTTTTTTTTTACAGAAGACTGAAGGATCTAATTTTCCTGAACAAACAAGTCACGTTTTGTTCCAATTAACTGGATGTCTTCGAAATGTAGCCAATGACGAAACAACGCATACAAAATTTGTAACCAGCGGAACTTTGAACGCCCTTTGTAAAACAACAAAATTATTTATATCAGATATTGATTTAGTAGTAAATGTTGCTAGAATTATGAGGTAAGTGTATGTGGATATAGGTACATCTCAGTTCACTTATTGATACCTACCTAATTCTGTAATTCTAATAAGATGGTAACTTGCATGGATATATTTTGATATTTTTGCATCGAAATGTTCGTACATATATGCATACATAATACACTTATGTGACGAGTGATTCGAAAATTCAATTATGCGTAGTATTTTGTCAACGAATGAAGAATGCTGTGGTGTAATTGCTGATGATGAATACTCTTTGCATTCATTACTGAGAATTTGTAAGATGTATACCAGCCGAGAAGACATTATTGTGCGCATTACATATGCTATTGGTAACGTGTTAGCCACTTGTGATCATGCTAGGATAAAAGTAAGCATTTGGCAATTTTATAATTTTTCGGAATTTAAAAATTTTTTTAATGAATTTTTTTTTTTTTTTTTTTGTTCATGTAGCTATATACCAGTGCAGAAAATACTCTGGATACGTTGCTTTTACTACTCAGACATTACTTAGAAACCGACCTGAAGCTTTCTCTTGAGAAAAATTTCAATAAATCTCAACTTCACTCTGTTGAAGATGTTTTCATAAAAGTTAGTTCAACCATAAATGACTGGAATTTTTTATTATTTTGTTCCATCATCGCTTCATCGCTTGCATTTAGCTACAACAATCGATACTTCAGTACTAATTCGTGGGTAATAGGAGTTGAAAAACTTTTGTAATTTTTTTCTTAGGTAATCAGAGTTGTAGCCAACATCTGCATCGATGAACAAGTTGGAATTGGTTTAGTTTCTTTCGAAGAAACGCAAGAGGTAAGAAAATCATAATTTTTCTATGCACTCGCTCAAAACAATAACAAGTAGGTATAAGGCATGGTACCTACGAACGCGAATTTGTCTAAAAACAGTCGTTTATTTTGCTTAGAAAATCAAAGAATTTTTGGACTGCTTGTTGATAATCCTAAGAAGAAAAACTATCCATGAAAATGAAGAATTAATTATTTCAGCATTAAGTACTTTGAATAATTTGTCGTACTATTCGTTTCCAGAATTCAAAGGACCGTTTCATGACAGAAGTTTGGATATCTCTGAAGGTACTATGTACCTAAGTATCTAGTTAAATACATATTAAATGTTATTCATACGGGTTTAAAAGTACTTATGTAGGTAATTGGTAGATGAATACCTATGAAATTTTACATACTTATTCATTTTTTTAACGCAGTGTTAAATTCTTTGCTGTCTGTGAGACACGAGGAATGTTCAATAGAAGTCGGTCGTGTCTATAGCAATCTGAGTAGATCCTCTATTGTCAGGAAATATTTATTAGAAACAGGAGGTAAGATGAGTAGCAAAGCAAAAGTTAAGTGCATATGTACCTAGGTACGTCATAAACTTTTTTTTAAACAGTCGTTTTATAAAGAATTATTCACAAAAGTAAGTTTCATTACCTACCTACATTATTGATAATTTTCTTCTTCTGTTGAAGGTCTGAACTATGTGGTAGATTGGCTAGACAGATCGAATAAAGATTTGTTGTTGGTAACTACGGGTATACTAATTAATATGATGGTCGAAAAAGAAGCTAGAACATTTTTAACGTACACAAAAGGAATCGAAAAGTAAAGCACTGTTTAAAAATAAATTAAGTTAGTCTGCAGAAGGTGTCAACTTCATCGTACAATATGCGTATAAGTATGTACAATTCTATTTTTCAGATTGATTAATAACTTGAATGTGTATGCAGAAGAAGATTGGCATCTTGCAAATTTAATATGTCAACTGATTTGGAATTTTACGATCGAAGAAGAAGATTTATTTATTATACTCGGATACCAGCAGGCCCAGAATTTATTGAATGTTTTGATTGATTTACTCGGTCAGTAAATTTTTTTCAAATATGTAATTTACAATTATGAATTGATATTAAGAGGTCAATAGGATGCCGAGGTATACTAATGTAGCGATAGTGTGCGCCAGTGGCCAAAATACACATATCTACTTGCCTAACAATCACGATTTAAATTTTTAGATGAAGAAAAATTCTTTGCTCACTACCCAGATTCTTCGAAGTCAATACAGTACAAACAGTGGGAAGATTTTTCTGTTGTTGCCACAAACATTTTAGAGAAAATGGAAGCTCGGAATACCACGGAATGATCAAAATTATAAATCAAAACAGCACATTTATTATGATTATGTTGTATTTGTATCCGTTTTTCTAAATAAACACCTTTTTTTATTCTTTGAATATCGAAACCAAAAAATTTTTCAAATTTCGAATAGAATTTATAAAAGGAAAAAAAAATGAAGTTTACGAACTAAAAATACTATAGAAAGTAAACTTTTGCAAGTTTTGCATCAAGTTATCCATACCTACTTACTTATAGTATCTACCTATTTACACGTATTGCTTAAAACGAAAAATGATGACGTACGTCCTTCATTTTTTCATCGACGTACCTATTACAGTAAATTGCTAAAAAATAATTTTTTAGCGTTTATGTATGTAAATACTAAGTACATCGTCCTTATACATTTTTCAGACAGCTGCAATTTCGCGGTTAGCTGTGTGTGTACCTAGTGTACCCACGTGTACGACTGTACGTGTGTTGGAAAAAACGTGTCGTTATCGTTTAAAAATATTATTTACAAAAATGATAAAGGTTAAGTATCGCATTCATTTTTCAAAAGCTATACTTTTCCGGTTTATGAAAATATTATTCCATCATTACCAATGTAACATGGAACCACGTTAAAAATTGGTATCCTAACTTACTTATGTTCATGTTAGGTAGGTACCTTCATTGTATAATGTATAATATAATATTATAAATAGTGGATCGAGGAAAATTGGTACATTACTTTGGTTGGGTACCGTACCTTCTTGTTTACTAGCACTGTGGAGTATGTACAATGTACATTACATAAATAGGTACTTACAGGTACTTAAGTTGTACTGCGAATACAAACTCATTACACTTGAGACCAAATATGCAAATTGCAACCAATGTATTGATGCAATTATTGATCCATAATCACAAAAATATTTCATTAAGGTGCTATATATGCTGCTGTTCTACTAAGTATATAGGTACTTGTAGGTCTAGGTACGATACAAATTATATTTTTATCAAACAGAATCAATGGAAATGGGCAAAAATCACATCTAAACACATTTTCGATAGTGATATCACCTATGACGTACAATTATGAACAGGTAATCTGGGAACGTGGTATTCTTATCAAATTCTTCATGAGCGAAAAAAATATGCATTAGTGCTTACCAAATTATGAATAATTGTTTTAATCTACGTATTAATGTAAGAAATATGAACTTTGCATAATCATGAGGAATCAAAAATTGAAATTTAGTACCTATCAAAAGAAAAATCACCACCTGAACGAGGCAAAAGAAAAATTGTGAAAATTATGCAATAGATTCATTTTTCAATCATTTATAGTAATTTATTTAGTCTAGTATCATTACACCTACCCAGCTACTTAGTACCTAGACCTACCTACCTACCTACCTACCTAACTGCTTAGTGCTTAGGATAACAAATCGTGAAAACTTATTTCGTTTATATGCCTGCCTACCAAATACCATACAACTATAGTGTTATATGAAGCTTGATGAAATAGAAATAGATACATAAATACGTTTGAAAGAGTGGGCGAAGTTGTTTTTTAAAGAGGTTGTAAAATGAGGGCCAACATATTATTATTTCCTGATTGTTAGCAATGTTAGCATTGAAAAGGACGTTGTCTCTAATACGTACCGGACAATTAGCGGGTGTTGTAGTAATCATATCAATCGATAACCTTTTGTCGATAATTTGAAAAAAACTTATTTTGTTATTTTGTGAATTCATTCATTTCAGTTCTTGAAATTTTCAATTTCTGTTCTTGGATGCATCACTGGGTAGGTACTGTAGGTATGAAAGCATTTTTTCGTATCCGAGAGAGTAAAACGCTGTTTTACTCCCTCTTGCAAATCATTCGAGTGGTTAAATCCGCGTTTTTCTCCTTCGATCAGGAGCGTAGCCAGAAATTTTCAAATAGGGGGACCGAGTTGGGGCCTTAAAAAAAAGCGGGGGGTCAAAAAAGTGTACGCCACGCCACTGAAAAAAAAAGGTGTGTGGGGGTGTTGGTGGCGTGGCAGAAAATGGCTTGGAGGGTGTTTTTACAATATTACAAAAAACATATGGTAAATCGTAATTTATTGTAATAATAAAATCATCGGAACTCGGAAGTTTTGAATTGTTTCAATTTCAATATAGCTGCATAGAAAGAACGGCCACAAATAACCCATCTACCAGCGATACGTGGCCGGTAGGGGAGGGGGAAAGAGAATAGATGACAACTAGCTCGACTACCCTACAAAGACTGAAATTCAACGAGTTGAAGATTTTTTTGGTTAGAAACAGAATTCAGAAGGGCTTCTGCGAAGGAATTTTCCTTATT
>FIZT01011421.1:0-20726 GCA_900065295.1 Paracoccus marginatus | reverse complement strand
TATGTTATTCTCTACCACATATTCAAAATTCATCGAATTCTATTCAGTCGTTTTCGAGAAATCCTGCAGAAACCAAGCACAAAACCTTCCATTTAAAATACATTGCATCAAGGCGCAAATGGGTATGCAATGAGAAAAAACGTAAAACGCGAAGAACCACCTTAAACTTTTATTATACTCGTAGGTAATTCAAACAGCAGTTGTCCCTTCAGTTTCCGAAATAGGCAACTTGTTCATCTATAATCTGACGTATTTTTCTACTAGCGTCTACAGTTGCATCTTGCATCAGATTTTGGCCTTTGCTCGTGGTAAAAATTAATGAAAAATGTTGAACGTTGATTTTTTGAATTTGGTGTATTTTTTGACTGAAACGATAACATGCAAGAGATTGAAGGTCCTGGCGAATTGATAGGCATTCTTTTTTTAAAATTTGGACCAGTAATAGGTTGCAATCATCTATATGCTGAAAGAATTTTTTTTTTATTTGCATTTACTCAAACATTTCAACTGATCCATTCCTGTGAAAAATTTTAAAATTTTTCTTCACACCTATGTCTAGTTGGTTAGCTTAGACGATTGCCTGCGGTACGTATCATTGTGAGATGTTTTTTCATGCGAAAATACAGATGAAAAAACTTCAGTTATATTAAATTGCTTCGTGTAAGCAATTTAGTAATAGCTTTTAAAATTTCTGCACCTACTTTTCGGTTGTTTTTTTTCTTGTCTGAGGTACTGAATTGTTCTATCTAATATATTTTTTAAATGGTACGAAAATGATTGTATCAGTTGAATAAATAAAAAAATCCGTCCCCGTAAGATAAACCTACGTTAAGTTGATATGGAAATTAATGAAATTGGTAGTTTTTCAAAATCAATTTCCTGTCACCATTGAATGCTCTTCAAACTTATACGCGACCAAAACCATTTCATGAATGTTTTTTTTGATTTTAATTTTTTTGAAATTTCATGCTTAAATATTTTATGTCTTTTTTTGAAAGATGAAAACAAAAATTTAAAAAAAATAATGAATAAAGCACGGTAATAAAACTTTTTTTTAAAATTCATTTTTTAAGTAATTGAATATAATTATAACGCCATGCAAAAAGAATTCGCAAAAAAATTTTTTTAATTGTAAACGATCAAATACCTATTGCAGACACGCATCGATTCGGTCAATTTTTTCAAAAGATCAATAAATTAAAAAATAAATAAATGTAAATATTAGATTTCTTACCGCCAAAAGTTATAACAAATGCAGAAATAATTGAAAATGCGATCATTGTCGTCTTCATGCTGTAATAAAAAGCTAATTAACTTAATTGTTGCTTTACAGAAGATGTTATGTTGAAGACTGAAAACACATTCTGTTCGCTGTGGCAAAATTACATTCAACAAGTTCGACATGGGCGGAGTTTGTTTTCAGTTTATAAAGCACTTGTGTCAATCCTGATCTGAGGTGTCAACGCGCATTTTGGTAAGTTTAAATTTTAAGCTTGCTTTCTCGTTTCTTGAAATAGATTAATATCGAAACATGTTAAAAATATTTTCTTCCAGTGTAGGTAGGTATACAGGATATGTACTTAGTACTTATGGCACATATTTTATCAGGAAGAATTGCAATAATCAGAACATTATTTTGATGCATTGTAGAAGTGGCGTTTAGCTGGACTAATGAAGAATTTCCCCACGTTTCAATAATACAAGATCACGATTTGGGGAGGGAGATTTTTCTCTGGTTTTTGAACTTAACCACATATTAACCCTTTTGCTGGTAGATCCCCTATGATGGCATTGAGATTCGGCTTTCATAGCTTTTTTTTTTTTATTTGACATTTTTCCATCAAGTTTGATTTATGATTTAATTGTGATACAGACACAGAGGTATTTTAAAATGTATTCAGTTACTCTCTCTGTACCTGTATAATTTCATTTTTAACGATCGTGTGCTCGGTTCGTTATCGAAAACACTGAAGCGAACAATTTCAAATAGGTACTTAGGTACTTGAACAAGACAAATCTGATTTTTTTCCTTAACATTGACAAGGGTCAACACAAATCCTCCGTTTATGAGAAAAAAGAAAAACATTTTCGTCGACATATCAGCCTATTTGTGTGTGTATGTATTATTTTTTTTTTTCACTTGATGGGCTTATACGAGAGGCTAGGTGTTTGCTTTCCTATTTGGTATCTGATCTCTTTCCTTCCAATTTATTCAAAAACAGCCGAACTACGTATGAATTAACCTCGTGATGCCAATATTGTAATTCCTAATTTCTATCAGATCTATTTTTATTTTGATCTTGTATTTCGTCAGTACGATTTTATTCAATTCTGTATGAAATTTCATCTGAAAGAGTATAAGTGACTGTGATAGATAGTTGAATTTTTTGATCGGTTTATGTACTTGATATCTAAACTACCTGTACGCTATACTGTCTTTTATTTCATTTTTGGGGGGGGGGGGGTTCAAAAAGTGTACAGCTTCAATTCAGCTACAAATACGTAATTCAATATCTGTTTCCTATCCATCTAGGCCAATCTACACTTAAGATATGTAGGTACGTACATATTGCTCCAATTTCATCACTCTCTTTCATCTGAGCTGCTACAGGGTTTTTATTTGTTTTGAACGAAGCTTATTTACTTTACAGTTTACTTACTTAGTTTTTCACGAGCTAAAATCTTTATTATTTTTACCAAAATTTTAACTAGGTAGGTACCTGCATGTCACGTAAGAAAAATATGAATATTTTTCATTTACGCGAAATAGGTACCTAATTCCATTTCATTCGTATATACCCAAGTTGAAATATTTATTTGGCGTCAACGAATGTGTTGTTGAGATATTATAGGTAGGTAACCATCATAAACCTCAACATGTAGAGCGATAATTACTTAATCCGCGGAACTTTCCAAGCTAGGTATATGCCTACCTAGTACGTACATACTTACTTGTTTCTCAACAAATAAATACCGCTCTTTATAAAGAAGAAAATTTACTTTCACGAAACAAAGAACATAATTTTGCGAGCTACTCTAAAAGTAATCTCTGTGCTGTCTGTAAGCTTCATCATTATTCGTTTTGCGTCTTTCGCATCCCACATATCGAAAGTTATCTGCTATAGTAGGATGTTATAGTATGTACCTAGGTACATGTAGTAATTTTTAATTATTTTTTTACCTTTTACTCGATGTTAAGAGCATTTAGTTTTCAAGTTTTAAAATGTTTTTAGTTTTATTTAACTTTAAAATTGGTTAAAGTGTGTGGATAAAAATTCTAAACCGAGAAGGTTTCGTAATTCGCAGAATAAACACACTTTGTGCTCCATAACTAAAAGAAAACAAGTCGAAAATTCGATTATTTTCAAATATTGGGAAACTTTCATGTTTTCCGTTTCATTAATAGGGTAGGTATTGTTGAGATAAAAAAATTGATTCATGCAAGTATGTAATTTTATCAGCTGACGGTACTTTGTGGGATGTGATCTACGTAGGCTTTATGAGTACTTACGGTTGTCAAGTGTTTTCTTATAAATAGATGGGAGTACTATTCGGTTATCACTTTTTTTTTTTGAGAAATATCGCGTGCTTTTTTTATGCGCGCCTACGCATTCTCATAGATGTATGTAATTTGTGGAAGATATTAGTACGTATTTCTGTAGATATGGGTTTGCCTTCCTTAAAGACGCGTGAGTAATTGAGTACCTACCTATGTATAGGAATGGGAAAGTAGAAAAAGCTATTCGCGTGAGACTTCAAAAGAATGAAAGCATCATTCAGCTTGTTTGAGTTTCTTTAAAAAGAGTGTGGTTCAACTGGAAAAACAGATCAGCTAAAAAAATCGTCTGAAACCATTACGCTTGAACAAGTTTCTCTCCTAAGAATTACCTCTTATATGCAAATTTTTGTGTAATAATTGTGCATGGGATATTTGAGCGTTGCTAGCATTTAGCAGTCGTTATCTCAGGTAGCAAGTAACAATTGAAAGTTGATAACATTAGCAGGCATATTTAATTTTTTGATTCATAAATTGATGAACTCAAATAATTACTATAAAAATTATTCTTCATTTGAAAAATAGATGAAAACGAATTTGAAATCCAAAATGTAACACGTAACACCTTGATTTAAAAACAAAAGTAAAAAAATTCTCCGAGTTCGAAGTTGTGTATAATACTCAATTGCTATTGGTTATAAAAATGGTGACGTACAACGTGCTGAAGTAGGTAAAAAAGGGGTACCTAAACCTACATATTGCGTTGTGTTTACAACTTACGATCTTTCCCGCTTTATCAGTGAAGTTTAGTTCGTAATCAATGGTAATTAGAAATATTAAAATATTAATGAAATTGGATTACATTTCGTTTATAATTTTTCGACCAAATTGCCTACAATACTTGCTATTTGCTTTTTTACATGTGACTTGTCTAAGCAGTGTACAAAAATGTAGCCTAATCGGTGTGAATAACTTTACTCGTTTCATTTATGAGATGGGATTTTCATCTACCATCCGATAAAAAGAAAATTTATCGAGGTGTTATGACTTTAATAAGTGTTGAATTGACTAATAATGGAATCGAAAAAAGATATATATTCTCTTTGGATTCATTACACCACTAAGGTAGGTCTACGTATGCGGTGTAGACTTGATAGTGATTCGTTTTGCGTAGATGGCATTAATTTTGCTTTATTTGTTTTAGAACGAGGAAGTGTATTTCAGAAAATTCATTTCTGGCCTTGTTTCAATTTGGGAGAAGCAGTTAGATTTGAACTGGTCCAGCGATGACACGTTACCAGCAACTGGTATCATCAAACCGGATCACGGTCCACATCTGTCTAGATTGCCTGAAGAATTGCTACCAGCGATTGGAAAATTCCTCTACATCACCAAGGATAAAACGGAAAAGGTAATAATTCGTCGACTGATTTTTCATTTTAAATATTTATCGATCGATGTAAATCGCTTGCAGGAATGTTTGACATCGGAAGAATTGGAAGAAGCTGGGTTGTTAGTCAGAACTTTGATCTTGATCAGTCGAAATTTTAATAATATTTCTTCGGTATCATCGTCCGATTATGTACATTTAATAATTAGTATCGCCTCGAATATCATGTCAAAGGTGAAAAATTTGCATTTTAGTTCATATTTGAGTTCAGTTTTTTAATCCATCTATGGTTTAGATTATGAAGCAGGACATGAAAGAACGAGAACGAAACGATGGGATAGAATTTTGTATCCAGTGTTGTCATTTGCTCGAATGCTTGTACGATCCTTATTTTATATGGCGTAATTTCAAAAAAACCAATACGTTGACGTCCAACGTTCAATTGTATAAATCTTCATCTGCTGCTTTTCTTCATATAGAAGTTGTTCCTTTTATATTCGGTAAGTTCTCGAAAAATTAAGGTAGTTTTTTGTAATCGGTAATGTTAAAGATTCGATGAAATTTTTGCAGAGTATTTTGAGCAAAAGATAAGCAGAAGTATTCCAGTACTTTCTTTCGAGTTGCTCAATGTGCTAGGCGCTGTTGTGTCTGGGTCGCAGGTGAGATAATTTACGTTTAATTGATGATTCATTTATTATATAACCTGAATAGAAGTGGAATTATGGCCTTATCTAAATTACATAATTTAAATGTAGTTCGTACCAACATTGAAAATTCCCATTTATAGTATTTGAAAATACAGCATATTACATTTTATTAAAGTCGTTATAAAATGCTGTAGAGGCCTTTTGTTTCACACGGTGCATGATGCCCATTATTTTATAAGCAAACAACCATTTCGTAGTATTTATTTGATCGCTGACTATGTATTTTCAGGATATTATAATTACAGATGAAAATAATTTAGAAATTTTGGTGAGTGGGTACTTGTACAGCTGTCACGTTATTGTTTGTATTTTCGATTTATCAGCTTTTCCAACCTAAAAATTCTGATTAAATCACCTATTATTCGTGTTTGGCTTTTATAAAGCTTCCTAAAGAATGCATGATGCAACTGAATATTATCGATTTTTTTTTTAATACATAATTATTACAGTTTATTCATTTGCGTTTTTCAATAATTTTTTTTCTCTCGTGTATGGTAATACTATAACAACTTAGGGGTATCTAAAATGACGATGATGTGTATATTATTCTGTAGTTTAACGTAGTGTTACTTTGTATTCATCTTCTGCTTAAGTTTATTGATGGCTTTGGAACTTGATGGAATGAAATAAAATTTAGAAAGCTATGTAAATGCATTTAAAAAAATTTTTTTCGTCGTTTTGGTAGGTTTTCTTTTGGTATGAATTTTTCAATTATTGTGAACTTATTTTATGATATTATTTTTAGTGTAATGCATTGACCGGTGTATGTCCTGCAACTGCCAGCCTCTTAGTGACAATCATTTCAGATAACAGTGCCGCAATAAGCGTCCAAATTATTGCGATCAAATGTTTCATCATAATGATGCATACTCTTTTATCCATTGAGCCGCACCAGGTAAAAATTAATTTTCTACATTTGATTTATAGCTTAGCAACATTCGTTGTTTCGCTTTGAACGTTAACAACTTTGCCTTATTTTAGCGTTTTTATGATCTACGTTGAACTACATTCGTATTTTGCTTAAATTTTACAGAGACAAATCGAAATCAGCACACTTTTGGAGCAGTACAGAGGTTGTATCACGAGTGTCGTTGGTAATGTTGACAAAGAACTGGAAGAAGAAAAACGCGTTTCTTTACTTTGTGCGATGATCGATATGCTATCCACATTGATCGATTTATCGGAAGAAGACGATGGTAAATTAGTTCGCTGCATTATGGTACAGAATTTCATATTGGAAAGTGTTCTTGACGCTCTGGAAAAAGTTGAAGTGAGGATACTAATTTTTTTCAATTTTTTTTTTTTGGCGTATAATTTGATTTTACAACGTAATTTGTAATTCCTAGGTTGACAATAGATTGACTATATCTTGTATCAAGACGTTAGCAAATGTCATCAAAAACGAGAGTTTTTCCAAAGTACGCTAATTTATTTGTAACGATTTTGTAGAAATACACTACTTGCTGTCATAATTTTACCTTCGTATTTCAGGAACGAATGATCAAAATGAACGGATATAGTAGAGTTTTTAGAAAAATTAAGTTAGTCGAAAATTTGGATAATAATTTGCTCACTGTTCTGGTTGAAATGGCTATCGAGGAGAAGTACGAAATTAGCAAATTTTACGAACTGAAGGTAAGATATACTTGAAATTTTTTTTTTATAATTTTAAACTTGTTTCTGTACGTGTTGCTTTCTCGACTGTTTCAGAATTCAAAGTTGATCGTTCCGTTATTGCAATTACTTCCGTCTCTAGAATCACAAAATCAAGAATGGCTGTCTTCTGTAATCTTTTCAATTTGCTCCTGTAATCTACAATGGTATTTATTTGTCGTTCTCGGAAAACGAATTCATCGAGTGAATATTTCATTAAATTGATTCTTTAATTTTTTTTTTTCGCAGCAAATGGAAAGCAATCACTTGTGGTTCGATCAAAGCTGCGTGTGAGGTTCTGCAGAAATACAAGACGCTAACTTCGAGCTCAATTAACCTGTTAATTAATTTAATTGAGAATTTAGCCTCAATTTCAATCAGTACCTTAGAGCTTAAAAATATTTTTAATTTGTTTCTAGTCAACGATAATAAATTGGTAAGTTCGACAAAACTAAAATTATTCCATACGTTAAATATCGAACCATAAGTATGGATTATTTTCGGCTTTTCCCCCCACAGTGTCCATATTATTTAGCAATATTACAAATGATTTCAAATATTACCAGAACAAATAGTTTCATCAACTGCAGGAGTTACTTCGACGTGCAATGTATTTCTGGTATGTTTCTTCCATCTTGAGCCATTCGATCATTTTATAGTTTTTGTAATATGTACTTGATTCGTTTTTTTTTTTTTCAGACGGTATTAATATTCCTGATATTAAAAAGTGGCCTGGTTCAGTATTTGGATTTTCCTTTCACTGTTGGTTTTCTTTAAATAAAATCAGTAGCGGAGATGGTTCGACTGGTGCCTGTGGAACTTCGTCATTTCGACGTCAAATATTCACGTGCGATGCAAATGCTATATCTATAAAATCTAATTCAGAATTGATTCGTAATCATTCTATTTTTGATTTAGGATGTTGTCGGCTAACAAACAAGGAATTGAAATTCACGTAAATGCGGATAACTGTCTGATCATAATTGTGAACACGAAAAAAGAATTTATAGCAATTTCTCTGTTTGATTTTGCATTCGAAGAAAACAGATGGTATTGTTTGGATGTTACGTATGTGCCTGCGAAGTAAGAATAATCATCCCCCTCCCCCACCATCATTCTTGTACCATCTTTGACGATTAATTAAAACCTACTATATTTTTTGCAGGAGGCCATTTGCTCAAAATCAATTTGTTATTTTTATCGACGGAATTCAGCAGTTAGTTGCCACTGCCAAATTTGCTCATATCACCGAAGTGAGTAAATTGTCTAAATGAAAATGATTTCCATTGAGGCGAAAAAAATTTATGAACTTTTATTTTCCAGCCTTTCACATGGTGCCGAATCGCTGCTCCAATAGATGACGCATCGCTGGACGACAATTCGAATAATTCAGATCAAAGTCATCACGATCACGAACGAAGTATTATACCGTCCTTCATAACCCAAGTTCCGAATTACATCACATTCCCCCTACGATCCTCGTCTACGATAAATCCATACGTGAAGAGTTTTCCTGTCGGCATGCAAACCACGATTTTTGGGCCTACGGTCGCTTTGTGTGGGCAAGTGGGTAGTGTGTGTTTGTTTCAAGAACCGTTGACAGCTCAGCAGATCAAATTGCTTTACGAAGCGGGTAAGAATTGTGAATTTTACGATTGGGAATGCAATTATGGTTCTACGGTCGCCAATGATTATTTTTTATGCACAGGGATCAACAGCGATGTGTTGTTCAATACCGAAGAAAACGTCGAATTTGTTAATTTTCATTCGAAACTGGTGTTTTATTTTTCTCCTTCCGCCTGCGCCTTCGCTCATGCTGTCGATTTGAGTTCCAGATATAAATTAGACGGTAGAACGACGGCCACGATATGTGTGATTCATTCGTTGAAAGTAAGAAAATACAAACGTGCGATAATTCAAAATGACGTTTTTGTTTGTAGTACTTTTCCCCCATATTTGATAACATGTACTCGTATACGTGTTGCGAAGCGAATATTTGTATACTTTTTTTAAAAAGTCACCTTGATAAATTGATGACTAAAGCTGTAATTTTTTTTTCAGGAAAGCGTAAATAGTATCGGAGGGGTTAACGTTTTTCTACCATTTTTCGAAACTGATGATTACACAACGAATAAAAATACCAGTGGCCAATCTGTTTCCTTAGAGGATTTCAGCGATATGTCAGATTTCGCTATTTCCAATTTTAGAAACGTTTCAGGTACACATAATGAACCGAGATTTATTTTTCTAAATAAAAAAAAAATCAATCTTCACCTTACCTAATAATTTTCTTTAAATTACTTAGAAAAATATGTAAATACTCAATTTTCAGAGGTTCAATTAGAAGAAAATCCTGTTGCTGTGGTCGTGATTATATTTAAAAATTTGCTGAAAGATCTCGTTAATCAAGAATATTTTCTCAAAAGACATGGTTTCGCTATGTTGGGAAAATTATTGTCCGAAGTGCGTGCTAAATCGCTCATCGTAATTCGTAGTATTAAAAGTCGTCATTAATTTTTTTTTTTTCATCGTTTCTAGGTGTCTCCGAATTTGATTGATATTCCTGCTTTGGTATCAGTTTGTATGTTATCGGAGGCTGTAAGCCATTGTAAAAATATTCTACTACAACGTACTTACTATCAAAATGTGTTATTCAATTTCGATATTTGGGCGAAGTGCGACTTCGAAGTACAACATGGTACGAATTTGTAAAAGAAAAAAAAATCGGTGTAAAGTATCACTCAGCATGAGCTTATTCTGATCTTTTTTCTGTTCCCAGGACACGTGCAATATTTGTATTCTTTTATCAAAAGGGATAAAAAATTTTTCAAGAAACGTTTTGGTGTGCAATTTTTCCTCGATGTGGTACGAATGCACATGTCGAAAAACGATACGATGAATTACGACGCTGCCAAAGCTGTTCGTGTTACGATCTTCGGAATTATAAACTTTTATATTCAAAAAGAAATTAGTGTGCAGGAATTGCACGCCATCATTGGGTACATCGTAGCTTGCGGCAATGACGTTCAGGTAAATATATCGATATTTTTTCGAGAAAAAAAAACCGTAATTCAAAAAATGAAAATTTTTATTCAATTCACGCAGATCATCGAAGTGCTGGAAATGTTGATTAATCACCTGACCAACAAAATGTGCACAGATCAGCTGTATTTGTTGTTGTACGAGCAACACTGCGCCGATTTATTGTATTCATTTTTGGTAGAATCGTGTTACGGGGATAATTTGAAAAAGAGCGTATTGAGGGTATGCGTCCCAGCTGTCTTCTCTTCACCGATTCGAATTCGGCGTTCATTTATTTTAATTTGATTTTCAGCTTTTTTCTGTTCTTTTACGCACTGATCGAGTTTACGAACGAAGTAAACTAAGATTACAGTTGCAAGATTATACGCCTATGGGATTATATCCCGGATTAGTGGCATCGTTTCCTATCGATGAGAAAATATCCATGGAAACGGCGTTGTTGCTTTTGGATCAAATTTTAATGTCGGGTAAATTGAAAAATTTTTGTCAATTTTTTTTAAAAGTTGCATGAAAACTTTTCGATATTTTTACTAAATATGATGTTGGTCTTTTTCAGATGCGATCGGTGGATTTACTGGCGCTTTAGTTCTGCTTTGTCGTTTATCTTCAGCTAGTTTGGATATAAAATTAGAAGCGGCTAGGAAAATTTTAGCTGTCGTATTTATGAAGCCCAATGCCCCTGAAATGTTTGCTAAACAGGTATTTCGAATTCTAGATCCGGAATTCGATATGAGATTGATTGATTTTTTTAAAAGAAGGAAATTATTTCAACCCGTATTTATTGCAGATCGGATGGCAAGATTCGATTACTCGATTACTCATTCATCACCCGATCAAGCAAAATCCTTCCAATTCGTCAGAAGCGGGCGATTTCGAAAAAATCCCCTCTTCGAAGGATAGAAAATCCAGCGATAGAAATTACCCATCCATTTTGAAAGACGTGACGTCTTTTTTGTCCGATGCCGACATAAAAGGTACCCTTGAACGAAATAACGACCTCCTATCGTCTTATCCAGTTAACTTATTAAAATGAAAATTCATCTTCAGACGCCACCGAAACCGTAAGCTCATTGGTAACGGACAACATTCAGTTCGCAGCTTCGAATATAAGCTCAGCAGCCGAAAATGTATCCTCTTTGGTGGCCGAGAACATTCATTTCGCCGCCAGCAACATAACCTCGGCTGCTGAAAATGTCTCTTTGCTGGTCACCGAAAATATTCAACTGGCCGCCGATAGTTTGACGTCGGTTGCCGAAAACGTTACGTCAGCGGTTACCGGTAACATTAATTTCGCCGCTGGGAATATTTCCTCGGTTGTAGGCTCGGCTTACTCGTTGATAACGCAGAAGACGCCGTCTTTTGTAAGTCCGTTATATTACACCGGTCTACCTCTACCTACTGTATTAGCATAATTAGAATGAATGAATTAGTACGACCGTACATTCATTTCGTTTAACCGTAATTGTTGCTCATACCTTGATTATAGGAAAGGAACGAAAATTCGCACGTTAACGAATTAAAAGTACCTGTTCAAAATGAAGACTTCACACTTATCAATTTCGATGATTTGAGCCTCAGCCATCGGTAATTACCATTCACCGTTTAATAAATTTCGTATCGAAATATCGCATCTAAGAAACGTATCGATCCAATCATATAATTTTCAATCCCACAGCTCATTCTCGAATGGAAGTATCGACGAGATTAGTGGCAGCAATCGCTCCCACAGCAGTCATAGTAAATACAGTCCGTCGCACAGCACATCCAAAGACTCAATTAGTGTTACATCGATGCAAAGTGGCTCCAATGATTCCGATTTGTTCGACGACAATGAAGAAGAACGAGTCATTTTTGACATGTTGGAGTAAGTTTTATTATTTTAATCGTCATCTTTTCGTTCAACGATCAAAAAAATTCCGTTTTATAAATTTTGTTTTAAAATTCTGTATCAGACAATGGAGAAATTTAGAAAGTGAAAAAGAAGAAGATAAAGAGCAAGAATTATGCAACGCAATCATTAATATATTATTCACCATCATGTGGAAAGGTTACGATGCACATCAAAAATTAGTCTGGAAGGTTAATATAAAGAATATATCATGTTATACGTTTGCTCACCCACGAACGACAATCTTGACCGTGATTTTTTTTTTTCAGGAACGAGGACAAGTTATGGCGTGCATTAACATGATCGGTTTGAACAATGCGTTATACTGTTCGCATCTAGAGTTGAAACTAAGACTGCTGGAATTGATGCTACAAGCGGCTATGGTCGACTTGATCGATAACACTCAAGTTATCGAGTTGACTACGAGAACCGAAAATGCTAATCAATTATTGCGTTGGGTGTACGATTTGTTTGTGGCCGATCCAAGTCGAAACGATTCCAAAAATATCTCAATTAAGGTAAATCACTTGGAATAGTTGTTTAAAACCATGAGAAAAATCTCTCATACGGTTATGTAACGTAGGAAACCGGATGAAAAATTTAGACAGGAAATAACTTGTTAATTAACGCCGCTAAATTACTACCTATTTTTAATCCTAAACCGTCTAATCTTGAATTACGAATATAACAATGAAAAATATGAGAATAAAATTATACCTTTTTTAGCTGTTATACTAATTGTACATCTTTGAAAATTTACACGTGTATGTGTACTGATCAATTTATATTTTTACAGTTATTAGATGGAGTGATCGGTCTTCTGGACGTACTTTTGGTGTTTCGAGAAAATCCCGTCGAAGAGACACCGGAGTTGGTGAAGGCTTCATTTGCCATTTTATTGAAAAGTGCGGCGAACAGAAATACAGAATTGTGTGCCATAGCTACGGCCAAACTACATACCATCATACTAACTCGTAAACTATCTGTAATCGAGGAAGAGAGCTATATTCTCTACCTCTTGAACGAAATAACTGTCAGAGATGTCCAAGGTACGGTGACGTAATTTCGTACATTTCATGTGTCGAACTTGTTAATGACTGAATCTTTGATTTTAGAAGCAAATATGGAACATTATTCATTCATGGCGCCGGTGATAAAAACACTACTGTCCAAATTATCCGATATTTTACCTATAAACGAATTCCTGTCCGATTTAAACTTCGTCAATCCTGGTTCCGGATTTTATGAAAAATTCCAGAAGTTTTGCCTAGACAAAAAATGGAGCAACTTTTTAGAAAAAGAGGTAGGTTTTTTATTGATATTATTTTGTTCAATTAAAATTATTTTTCGTTTCAACTTTGAAAACACTCAGCACTAGTGATGCATTGTTTGCCTGATTGAATATTTTGAAATCAGAAGGAATAAAGTAAAATTTACAAAAAAGAAATGTATGTACAATACATATAAAAAAGACATTTTTACATTTATTACCGCTACGACAAAATTTGTACAAAAAAAAAGAAAGAACATATCGACACAAAATTGTTATACAATAAATAGAAATTTACAGTAATAATTTATATTATATGGTACTGGTTTTTGTTTGTTTTAAAATGGTGAGATAAGGACTAGATTATTGTTTTTTTACTTGAAAATTTTTTAACATATTCCAGTCTTGGTCATGATTTTCGTTGGCTCTACCAACTGCTGTACTTATATCGTCGGTGTTTTCTTGATACGCGCTGGAATATTTGTCGGCAAATTCTTCGTCGTCTGTCGAATGTCTTCTGATTTCAAAATTATTCAACTGAGAAGCGTAGAACTGAGGATAATCTAGGTATTTTTCCTCGTAATCTGTTGAAGAAATTTTAGTCGATGAGTCGTCATTGTCGAGGTTATGATTTTTTAAATTATTTACGTCGTACGGCTCGAAACCGTACGTTTGGGTTGGCGGTTTAAACGATCCGGTATCTACCGGCTGTGCTGTTGTCGATGTGCTGTGGTGGTATTTTAAATAAGCCGAGAGTTTATCGTTCATTACAGGATATAAAGTAGTAGTGGTATTGCTTTTAGTACCTTTCGATTGCGTTTTAGAAATTGGTTTCGGTTTTTCGGTATTTTTAACGATGATGGGTTTCTGATCTTCTGTACCCTCGGATGATAAATCAGCTTGCAGCCTGGAAGCTATTTTGTTGTGCAAGGCTTGTTGAATCTTCTCCGTTTGGTAGGTTGGCTCTTGATTTGACGATTCGTAAAAGAGATCGGATATACTTGGTCTAATTGGCACGCCGTAAGAGTCTTTTAATCCGTTATTATCTGAGCTGTCTTTATCGTCTCTGTAAACGTTGTACGACGACGAGCTACCCTCCTTGGCGGAGTCGAAACTTGAACCGCCGAAATCGATTTTCGGCGAGCCGTACGATGTTGACGGAATTGTAAATGAAAAACTAGCTATTTGGTTCGAGCTTTGAGGGGCACTGTACGATGTAGATGGGTTGGAAGGGATATATGCGTTCGAAGGAATTGATGGCACTCCAAAAGAAGAAGAAGGATTCGACGAACCGAAACTTGGAACGTTATAAGACGATCCTGGCACATTTGATGAACCGAACGAATTCGATCCGCTCGGCGCTCCGTACGATGACGAAGGACCTCCTGACTCAAACGATGGTGATCCGTAAGACGTTGACGGTGGACTAACGCTTCCGAAAGATGTCGGAGGTGCACTTGGACCGACGGAAAACGAAGGTGCACCGTATGACGACGACGGCGGATTACTGCTAGGTGCACCGTACGAGGGAGATGGCGGATTAGGAGAAGGTGCACCGTAAGAGGGTGAAGGAGGAGAATTACTGGGAATTCCGTAAGAAGACGAAGGTGCGCTGGGTGCTCCGAACGAAGGTGACGGTGCATTGTACGTATTTGATATCGAGTTCTTACCTCCGTTTGATGACGACGGTCCACTGCCGCGTGGCGACGAAGAGCCAACGGAAGGAGCTCCATATGCGCCGGCAGGAACATTAAAAGTGGTATATGTCGAAGAAGTGGCCGCAGGCGCTCCGTACGACGACGAAGGTGGGTTGAACGAATTCGAAGGAGGCGCTCCGTAAGAAGAAGACGGGGTATTGGCTGGGGCGCCGAAAGACGTGCTTGGCGGACTGAACGAACCCGAAGATGGAGCGCCGTATGAAGACGAAGGAGGACTGAACGAGTTGGTTGGAGATTGGTAAGAAGGCGATGGCGAATTTAAGGAACTCGAAGGCGGTAATAATGCGAGCAACCCATCCAAACCACTCGAACCAAACGAGTTGGATGAGTCAAAGGAACTCGAAGGTGCTCCATAAGACGACGAAGGTGGACTAAACGAAGGAGACGCCGGTGCACCGTACGATGTCGAGGGTGGAGATGCAAAAGATGGAGACGGAGGTGCTCCGTACGAATTCGATGGCGGCGGTTGAGGTGCGGGTGGAGCTCCGTACGAGCCAGAAGGCTGCGATGGTGTAAACGAGCTTATCGAAGGAGCTCCATATGAGCTAGATGGTGGTGGTTGAGGTGCCGCTGGTGCACCGTACGAACCGGAAGGCTGCGACGGTTGGAACGGAGGACTGGATAACGAAGGCGCTCCGTACGAACTTGATGGCGGTGCTTGCGGCGCTGGTGGTGCACCGTACGAATTGGAAGGCTGCGACGGTTGGAACGAACTGGACAGCGATGGCGCTCCGTACGAACTAGATGGCGGTGGTTGTGGCGCCGGCGGTGCACCGTAGGAACCTGAAGGCTGCGACGGTTGGAACGAACTCGATAACGAAGGAGCTCCGTAGGAACTAGATGGCGGCGACGGTGCTCCGTACGAGCTGGATGGTGGCGACGGCACGAACGAGCTGGATGACGGAGGTGCACCGTATGAACTAGACGGAGGAGGCGCACCATACGAACTAGATGGAGGAGCGCCGTAAGAACTAGATGGCGGAGGCGCTCCGTAAGAGTTCGAAGGTGGAGGTGCGCCGTACGAACTAGATGGCGGCGCTCCGAACGAAATCGAAGGAGGTGCGCCGTACGAACTGGATGGCGGCGCTCCGTACGAACTCGAAGGAGGAGGTGCGCCGTACGAACTCGACGGAGGCGCTCCATACGATGAAGACGGAGGCGCTAACGCTATCGGCGGAGCACCATACGAGCTAGACGGAGGTCTAGACGATGGAGGTGCCCCGTATGAGCTGGAAGGTGGTCTCGAAGATGGAGGCGCTCCGTATGATGACGATGGTACACCGTATGAAGAAGATGGCGGTGAAGGAGGAGGTCCGTAAACTGGTCTTGGTGGCGGACCATACATTGGCTTGGGTGGCGAACTCCTCGGAGGTCCATACGACGGTCTAGGAGGTGGACCGTACACAGGTCTTGGTTTCTTTGGCGGTCCGTAACTGTTTCTAGGCGGAGGGCCGTAGCCTGGTCTTGGCTTTGGTGGCCGTATCGGTGGCTCTCTTCTGAACCTTATCGATACCGATTCGTCGGCATAATTTGTTCTCAATATCGTCGTACATAATATTCCAATCACAAACAGCTGTAAAAAATACAAGAAAAAAAATATCCAAGTCAATTTCGATCATCGTTATGATTCAATAATAAATTAAGGTTATTACATTATGAAATATGCAGTTCACTCAGAGTGTCGCGGTTAAATAGCCGACGCCGCTGACCAGCCTGTAAAAATTATCTCTGGGTATTCGGTTCTGGGCACGTTCACCCAATTTATGACATTTTTATAAAAATTACCTACTATCTTTTCACGAGACACGTAATTATATTAGCGAAAATGTTACATAATTCGGATGGCATATTGATTTGCGACGTCGGCCGAAAGGAAAAAAGAAATAATGACCTCTTTTCAACTCTATACCATCTCAAATACCTAGTCAACGTCCAAGTATTTGCGCATGTAAACACACTTTGAGACACGTTCTAAAGAGTCGTCTAAGTTCATCGCGTGGTTGTATTGTGTGTCAATGTCATGTCCAAGGACTGGTTATTGCGGTTCAACGCTTGGTATACGTGAATCATTAATGTTGATAATCGCAGATGGTAGTCGAGACTCGCGTGTGAGCACTTGGTCTACGTTATCTCCCGGTGAAAGTAGTTTGCTTTTTTTCTATTAATGCTCTTTTGTTTTTAACCATTTTATTTCTGGTTTAAGTACGATACGTAGTTCTGAGATTTTTTTACCGGAATTGCAGAAGTTTTTCATTTCTTGGGTATGGAGGCTTTCATCAGAAATTCAAGTACCTATTTTAGATTATTAAAGGCTGCGAAAATTCTGATTCATTCTATTTTGAAAATTATTTGAAAAATTGATCAAAGTTTTAGAACAAAAAATCAAAAACTATTTACCTATGTTTTTATGTATTTTTAAATTGTAATTGGGTGAAAGAATATGACTTCGAATAATTTCTCAAAGTTCGTTCCCTTTCCCCTTGAGCTAAGAAAACTAGAGAAATTTTTGAAATTACGTCAAGTGGTTTTAAAAACAACTTCTCCTATGATCTAATTCGTTGTAATTTCCATTGGT
This sequence comes from Paracoccus marginatus, assembly GCA_900065295.1. Classification (NCBI taxonomy): domain Eukaryota; kingdom Metazoa; phylum Arthropoda; class Insecta; order Hemiptera; family Pseudococcidae; genus Paracoccus; species Paracoccus marginatus. The sequence goes on along the minus strand of FIZT01011421.1, from coordinate 2,987 downwards.
TATACATTAGTTCGCTTGAGATCAATTTCTCTGCTACGAGGAATAAATTCTGCACCTGTGACGTCACTATGAATTGGGGATATGGCATGGGTGGGTGTTCTAGAACTTCACCTTCGTGGAAAGTGCTCGTAAAATGATTAAAATTGACTCATTTCTACCTTTTGGGAGACACTATGCTGCATCCTTTTTAATTGGGTTTCTTCTAAAAATGAATGGCGTGTCAACCAGTGGGTAAGAAATCAATTCCCGTATAAGATGATTTGTCGTCGCTGTCAACTTGAGTAAAAAAAATGTATAAAATGTATTTCAATTGTCACTGATATCGTAATTATAAACTCGTACAGATGGCGTGAGTTCGAAACGTTTTATACTTTTCCATACCTTTACCTACCTCTATGTACGTAAGTATTGATAACGGCAACTGTGAAGTAAAAAGACGCCTGTACGTATGCGACGCAACATCGATAAAATGAGCAGATTGAAAATATACGTATGAAAATCGCATAACTAACGGACGATATACGTAACTTATGCAAAGATAGCCGAGGTAATGAACGAGTGTTAAGATTGACGTGATTATTTCGAAAAATTGCCCACTCTCGATGGTTGCATTTATATGTAATAATATTTTCACTTTCTCGTATCACATTTGGAGCAGCTTGGCGGTGCGGCCAACTGCAGAGCTCGCAAATTCGTCGTTATTGAGACTCGTATAGTTGTGCTCGCTGCGGCTGTAATGTAGATGAGACGATCTTCGAGTTCGGCTCGTATTTAGTCATGGGAGTACCACTAGAATTGGTTCTTTCTGTCGTACGTTGTGTACTGGCCATCGCAGCGGTATCTTATCGCTGGCTTGATTGACGAGAGCCGTTTTTTAATAAACACTTTCACATCGGTCGAGGTGCACGGTGCAAGTGTAGGATAGGGCGCGGCGGGTGTGCGCTACGTACCGTAATGTTGACATTATGGCGTGTACTTATAGCTGGTGTATATGGGCGCGCGAAAACAATACCTAATTATTAAAAGTTTATCTTTTAATTCGAGCCGTCTGGATGGCGCACAGGTATCCAATTATGATCGAAACATTGACCTAGAAATTAGCGAGTATGCGAGGAATTATGCTCGTCGAGAAGCGCGGCTAAATTGGCCGCGATCCATTAAGACGTTTGTAGCGTTTACGGGATTACTCGTACTTAGTAATTCGTGTAGATAGATACATGGTATTTTGTGAAAACAACTTGGCGGTCTGTAGACGATGTACTCGACCGTGTCGTGCTTCAGTTATGGAATTACATCGCGGAAAGACGAGGCGACTCCTCCGCGGTTAATTATGCCCGACTCTTCGAGCGCAATCTTCTGATGGCCAATTAATCATCCATCGATGCCGAAGATTCAGCTGTGACCTTGTCATTGCCCGGCTGCGATCCGTATTGACGGAACCGAAGTCGGGCCCGCCATTCATCTGCCCACTTCTGCTCGTGTTTGCGTCCGTATAGCTCTGGTATTTTGTAATTTAACAAAATTACACCCGTCGCCGTTGCTTTCTCCGCACCACGAATTCATTTGCATTGACCGAGTTGTTAATTTCTAAATTATACCGATTTTACTCGTATCGCGCCTATGTCTTGGTTTTATATAGCGATCAGTAACCGGCCACCGATTGTGTATGTTTCGATTTAGATATTATTAAATTTTTCTCGCACTCGATGACGTCATATTCGAGTGAAAATACAAAAAGCTTCAGATATTCTGTACGATTTTGCGAATCCACGTTTCCTGGATCATTGTATATCTAGAGGTACCTAATTTCATTATAAAAAATTTCACTTCCGTTTGCACTCTGCGTTGAAATCTAACAATTTCCTACGAATTTTTTTCAAATGAATAGGGCGGTGCTGCGATGCATTACGTTTTGAATTTACTCGCAGATAATAGGAAGTTATAGAATTCGAATTATAAAGTCGTGTTTACCTTACGATTTGAAAATATTCGCGAGTGTTTTCTCCTTTTGTATATACCTACCAAGTTCTATGTAATTGACATTCTATATGCTTGGAACATGATTAGGCTTTTTTCTCTTCCAATTTTCATAAACATTCGAGTACATTATGCCCGCGTATATATTCGTAATTTAAATCTATATCCAATTGAGATTTCTCTAATTAAGGATGAGAATTCACCTTTCATTTTGATTTTTCAAATCACCGCTTTGTCTACAATTATGACTCTATTATTTGATATCGACTCAGACTCAGGCCTATCGCATCTTCTTCTTCGCCGATAAAATTGCGAACAGACGGAGAGAGAAAGAGATGCGTCATTATTATCTTTATAATTTCATAGTGCGTTGATAGCATTAGTTTACGAAACCTTAGGTACATATAGCCACGGTTCTATTTTATTTGCTTTATTATTAGTTTCCGGTACAATTAAAAAATTCGCCTTCATGGTAGATTGTGTTTTATACACCTTGATACCCACTGATGAACTAATCAGAGTCTTTTCCAATATAGTTATTATGTTCGAACCGTATTGAAAGGTGTCTCGGGTCGGTTTTCATAGATCGTTTTGGTAGCCTCTATTGTCATATTGTGTACACATAAAGTACCTGTGAGATTTGTGCCTCAGCTATGTCAACGTTGTTGGTCGAAAAATTGTTCGCTTTCTCAAATTTTATTAAAAATGTATTTTTTTCAAGGGAGAAAGGTGGTGAGGAAGAAGCTGAACCTGTTTTTACTAGATTTTGACAATTTTTTTTTTTAGAATTGTCGTTTCAATGTTTTTTTCTCCATTTTTTTGCAGGAAGAGTTTGATTTTGATCACATTTCAAATAATAAAAATTATAACAGAGTCAAAGAGCTGTTTCAATTTTGGATAGGGATTTTGAAAAAAAAAATACTCCACAAGGTGAACAATAGGGTGGCCCTTAAAAAAATTTTCGAATTATTTTCGGGACCCCCCCCCCCCCCTAGATTGGTGCCTTTACA